>PVJS01022843.1:0-30157 GCA_004027185.1 Glis glis | reverse complement strand
CCTCCGCGCTACACCCCCGGCCCTATTTTTTATACTTTATTTTTTGAAACTGGGTCTCACGAAGTTGCGGAGGGCCTCACTAAGTAGAGAGAGAGAGAGAGACCGGGGAGGAGAGAGAGAGAGAGAGCTGAGGCTGGCCGCGACCTGGATCCTCCAGTCTCCACCTCCCAAAGTACTGGGATTACAAGCATGCGCCACCATGCCCGGCTGTAATTTCTAATTTAATGTCTTTGGAATTGAGAATTCTTCTACTAAGAATGTCATTAACTTAAATACAAACAACATGAAAGAAATGGAATTTTATTGTGGCATATTCATTTGTATATCTGGAAGCTAGATGGACAGGAAAAAATAAAAAAATACCTCAAAATAGAATAAAATAAATGTTATATCAGCACAATTCACAATAGCCAAATTATGGAACCAAACAAGGTATGTGTCAACAGATGAATGGATAAAGAAAATGTGGTATATATACCCAATGGAATTTTAATCAGCCATAGAGAAGAAAATTATGTCATTTGCAGGAAAATGGATAGAAATAGAGAATATTGTGCTGAGATCAACCAGTCTTAGAAAATCACGAGTTGGATGTTTTCTGTGATATGTGGAAGCTAGAGAGAAAATAGGAAACATAAAAGATTTCAGGTAAATGTAGAGAGAGAGACCACTAGAATAGTGGAAGGAGGTTGGGGGAGGGAAGTGGAGAGGGGGAAAAGGAGGTTAGAGGAAGGAAATAACTCAAATAATATTTGTTCATATATGAAGGTACCACCACCAATCTCCCTGACATGTACAGGGAGGGAGGGATGGGTAGCGGGGTGGGATGCGGAGGGAGACACCAAGTGCTGTGAATCACTTTGAATCTCACTATGATGTATAATTACAATGCACCAATAAAAGTATAAAATATAAAATAAATAATTTTAGAGACATTGGATGAGGTTTAATTCTTGCAGAGAACAGTATTATAAAATGGAAACAAGTAAATACACTGAGACTGAAAGTGCTTTGCCAACAAATTTAGAAGGAGAACAGCAAGCCAAGGAGGGCAAAGGGCAGGTGAAGACCCAGGTGATTGCAGGCAGCGGGAGAGTGGGGACAGCACGCTAATGCTCGTCTCAAACATCAAGTGCGGGATGACAGGGCCACATCTTAAATCTTCTAAGGGGAAATTAATTTGGAACTAGTTGCCTCTGTCCAGTCACAGTAGAATTTGTAGGAAAACACAAATAAAGACACTTTGGGATATTTAAAGGCTCAGAAACATTTAAAAAATGACAGAATCTTTATGACAGAATTATTTAAACATGAATAGTTTTAAGGAAATTTTGGGCTAGAAGAAATACTTTCAGCCTAAAAGTATTATTAATAATAGAAGCAAAAATTAACTATGTTAAAATTGTCATAATTTAAAAATTTTGAATATACATACAACTGTAGGGTATTTCCAGGTGGACTATGGTTGGAAATAGAAAAGGAGAGGAAAATGAAATATGCTGTTTCTTCTTTTACTCAGAGATAATGTATAGATACTGTTTAAGTTCAGATCTTACTGGAAACATGTTTTTAAATGTGAGATGAATAAAACAAAGAAAATTTGGGACTACAGATGTGCATTACCATATCCCGCTCACATTAAGTGTTTTTAACATATGCCTCACCACACACACACACACACACACACACACACACACACACACACCAAAATCAAGGAAAGAATCAAATGTAAGTTAGGTTATGTACCTCCCCCTATTCAAGTGGTTTTCAACCGAATTTAGAATAAAACTTAGGCTCTATCAGTTGGCATGCACAGATGTGTACCAATTGGCACCTATTTTCCTCCACGACTTCATTTCACACTGTCTATTCATGTACCCGCTATGCCTTAGTCAGCTGGATCTTAACACAACACGCTCATTTGACTTTAGGACACATGTCTTCTGTCCCCTCCCTCCTTGAGTTGATGACTCCCCAGTTCTTTTGGTGTCATCATGAACATTTCCTTAGTGAGACCTTCCACAAATGTATGAATTAGTCTTCAGTGAATATTTGATGGATTGGGGTTCACTATCCATTTCAACCTTCTTCTAGTACCCTTTCAAATAAGGCAGCGAAAGAAAAGTCAAAAATAACATTTTCAAATCTGTGCATCTAAGTGTGGCCTTGAGATCAGTCTTAGCTAATGGTCATGAGGGGGAATGATGTATGTGACCTCTAGGTTTATCTATGAAAAGAAAAGGTGAGTCTTTTCCTTTGTGTTGCAGGCTGGAAAGAAATAGTATGTGCAGGCATGCATCTTGGGAGGATGTGAATGAGGTGAGTCCCCTAGAGATGGAGAGAGCTTGCTCCATGAAAATATGTGGGACTTGGTTCATGTATACACATATGCATACACATACACAAAACAACTAACCATATATATATATACACACATATATACACAGATATAAGCAAATATCTATACATAGATATAAACAAATGTATACATACATAGGTGTTTGTATGTATTTGTTTATATCTGTGTATATACATGCATATGCATTTTTTTCTTAAAACCACTGTTACTGGGTATTTTTGTTATAGCATTTTGTCCTAAGCCTTACTAATGCAGCCCTACCAGTCTTTTCTATCTCTGAGCTTTGTTTTCTTCCTTCCCATTTTAGAGTTGTTAGCGTATTTGCTTTTCTAATGTGTATCTCTACTAGACTGTCTATAACGTAGAGGAAGACAGGACCTTTTGCTGCTTTGCTGATTACTGGATATACAAATTCTATTTTGGGTCTTAGTTCATCATAGACTTACAATACATATGTGTGAATATATAAATGAATGGGAATGGAAGAACAATTTAATTGAATACATGCTTTTAACTAACTCTTTAAGCACTCCTTCATGCTAAAACCTGAGGAATAACCAAAGGAGATCTAATTTTGATACGATCGATTGGCTGGGGAGACCTGCAGCTGGGCATCAGTAGTTCTCCAATTTATTCCAAAGCACAGCCAAAATTGAAAATGACTATCATGAAGGCCTCCCAGAAAAACACAATTATTCATCAAAACTGATAAGGCTTTTCCTACTGAGGCTTTGTGAGATTTAACCTGCAATCATCTATCATCTATGTGGGCTACATAAGTGACCCAATGAAGGAAGAAAAAACAACTTTAATCAACAGAGAGATAATGTCACAACACTGAGGTCTCTTTTATAGATGATGAAGTTAGACAAAAATAAGGCCTGGGGAATAACTCAAAGGAATAGCAGAGACCCCAGCCATTTACAACTCAGTGTGGTCTTGGATGTGGTATTTGTCTGGCCTTGGGAAGGAAGTATTATTAGGGATCCATCTTTGATCACCTCAGCAACCATCAGATGCCTGCTGGACTGATAAGTATCCAAATGGGCTTTTGAGTTTTGAAATCTTGAAAAAACAACAAACAATTTGAGATGAGAGTTACACAAAAAAGAATGCACCATGCAAATTTGCTAGATAGGATAACCACACACACATAGAAAAATGGCAAATGATAGACCATATTTTATACGATTCCATGGCCATAGAGATTTGGTGGAACCCTTGAAACAGGTCTGATTATGGAAATCGTTTCTCACCTGGTCCTCTTAGGAGTTTCCTATCCTTTCAATAAAATGTCACCAATATTTCTCTGCCTCCAAATTGAGTTCCCTGACCACAGTGATGTGCACAGAATCCTCAGCACTTTTAATTAATTGCAATTTTCTACCCATATCACAGAGCCACTGTTTCCAATAGACCCATTTTGTGTAATATTGGAAACCAAGAAGCATGACAAAAGTATGTTCTACAAAATTCTAGATGTGATTGGTTGGAATATTTTTTTCTCTCTCTCTTCTGTGTATTAGTAAAAGTAGTTGAAATACAACTCTGTCTTTTTAAGAGAAGAGAATCACCTCTTGTTTGACAGATTTGCTATACTTTACAGAACTCACTGAACATGTTCCTGTCTACACAGCACTGCTAGACAGCCTCAGAAGTGACAAGCTGAAGTTTTACTCAACTTCTCATTACTATTCCTGATTATACCAGCAGAATTAAATTATACATGAAGATGTTTGATCCCAGCACTGCAGATATTTTGGAATTCCATAGTAACTGATGGGTTAGCAGTATTTATTGAATCGTATTAGCCATGATCACAAAGTTTTATGGTAAAAACTTTGCATACTTTAATATGAGTATACAAATGTAAAACAGGAAATAATTTTTATCTCCTAAAATGAAATAATAAATGCTCTTCTAGATAGCAGGATAAATGAAAGAACTAAAATGAACTCAAGAAGTTGGAGTCAGGCATAAAAAGATTCTGTGTAAAATGGTCCTTATAACAACTTATAAATTAGGAGTAGTAAGTGACTTAAGGTATAATTTCTACCACAGAAAAAAATGGCGGTATCTCCACAGGTGTAAACACTAGGATTCAGGCACGTTTGCACCCTACTAAGTATCTATAATGTCTTAACATTATATTGCTATAATTTGGATCTTGAATGTCTCTCAGTGGCCCACCTGTTGAAGGTTTGGTGCCCAGACTAATGCTAGTGAGAAGCAGTGGGACATTTAGGGTGTACAACCTAGTGGAAGGGAGTTAGGACCCTGGAGATGTGCCTCTGAAAGAGATATGAGTCACTGGACTTTCTCTTTTGACATGTGCTCCCACCATGGAATGCTGCTTTGCCACAGGCCCCAAGGTGACAGATCCTACCAACCATGGACTGATACCTCTTAAACCAAGAGCCAAAATAAATATTTCTTCCTTAAAAGTTGATTTTCTCAGGATTTTGTAACAGTAATGGAAAGCTAACACACTCACAGAAAGAAGTTTTTGGATGTTAAATTGTTATAAAAATAAGGATTTTATATAACTTTAAATATACTAAAATAAATAATTTAATAATAATGGCATTACAATTGTATGTTATATATTTGTATTTAGTATGCACATATTATAAATATATATTAAATACATGTTATACCATGTATTCCAATATAATTATGGGATTATTGGAACCAAAGAATACACACATAGGAAATTATAATCTTGAATTCATTGATTTTACTCCACATCAATTCATGTAAAATAATATGAAGTATATAAGCCTTTGAGTTCCAATGATGAATGAAACCAAGACACTGTGCTTATAGATTTTAAGGCTAAAGTATACAACATAGTTTGTGAGAGTTCCTTGGTCTCTCATCAAAATATACTGTTATTTTTATATGTCAAGAAATATTTCTCAATTCTTCAGTGAATGGATAGGTGGAATGTATGGATTCCACTATATATATACAAAAGAGACAGGTGAATTTGTGCATCATATATGTGTCTACTTATTGGACTAAGTGAAATAGTTCAACATGTTCAGTTTGAGGGTGAGAAGCCAAAGGAAATGCATGGATCTGCAGAATTGAGATTACATTTTATAAGTCCTCCTCATGTAACCAAATGCATAAATGAAAACAAGCAGGTAGAACTTGACTACATGCCTTGGATCTAGGTTATGGATATAACACCAGCCCAGGATCTAGGTTATGGATATAACACCAGCTTCGGTAGACCTTTCATTTTTAACAGTGTGCCAACTAATTACATAAATTTTGACAGAAATCTCTGTGGCTCTCTGTAAAATATTTCTGAGTTTTCAAAACTAATGCACTTGCAAGGGTTCTCACCTCTCAATCTGTCTAATTAGCTCTTCTTGTGGATTGAGACCAACAAGGCTCTTTCAGAATTCAAAACTAAAGTCAGGAACTCAATTTCAAATGATATCAAAATCTGTTCTGATAGCACTCTGGTTTTAAATATAAAATGAAACGCTTGAGAATCTGTAGGGAAATTAGCATGTTAAATCATAGGCACCTGTCAATGTTTCAGCCTTTCAAACATTTTTATTGCAAGTTATTGAGATTATAGCAGCTAATTCTGGATTTTCATTTTCATAGAAGGTTGAAAAGAACAAAATTAGAAACCAGTTAAATACTGCAGACAAAATAGCATTGGTTTGTTTCTTTAAGATAGAAGCATTGCTGGAACCTAATATTTCATACCTAATAGTATGTACACATTTTATTATGGTATTTTACCTCAATGTATCAATATATATGCATATGTTTCAGTATATATGCATGTAAATATACCCCTGTATAATATATATACATCTGCATAATATATATACACACATATCTATATTATATACATAATATATGTATATATATGTATATATATATATACATAACCACACACCATTATGTACTAGTGACTCCAAAGTAAACCCCATCTCTGAATCTCTGATCATTCTTTGGAATAAAATCTATTCTTGACTCCTAGTCTTGACTCTACCAGCATTCAGTCATGACCAGAAAAACACCATTAACACATTTGTAGGTTTTTGTCATTTCAGAAAATATATTCCTTGGGACATAGACTAAAATTTTGTCTTTATGTATCCAAAGTCCTAATTGAACTAGGCATCTTGTATTTTATTTGCTACATCAGGCAACTCTACTAATGATATAGAAACTTTGGAAGCAACTTAGACATTCATCAATGCAATATTTTTATACAGAAAATAGTTACCTAGCACTTAAGGCATACCAGGTGCCATTCTAGTCACATCGTAAACATCTCTAGCGCATCTCTTGAATCTCCAGTATTATTTTGATGTCTGCTTGTCAGATGAGTTAAACTAACACAGAGTCCTTGGTCCATCCAGCTGGTCTAGAATGTTGCTGGGGACAGATCTGATGTTAGTGGTCCTCCTTCTGCTATGGATTGATTACAGATCTATACCCCAGTCTTAGGACCCTTGGGGAATCCTGTCTTGGAGGCTAGCATTATTTCTTATCCTTTTTCTTTGTAATACTGATGTCTCTGCCTGTAAAATAAACTGAAATAGGTAGAACATATTTCCACCTGTCTCAGGTCATCTACTAGTGACTTGGGTAGTATATATCAGATGCCTCGAGATTCATGCTATGAGATTGTCAGCATGCCATCACCGCCAATCATCTTGGATGTAAAATAAAGAAGGAATAAGGCCCAACACAGGGAAAGGCAAAAGCAGCCATCACGATTCTTTAACCACTAGGGTATCCATAGACTGTCAACACTAGGGGGTGGCATGGTGGCGCCATTCATTTCTACACAGATTTGAAAGAATTCTAGGGAAGAGATTTCACCAGCAGATGGCCAAGAGAGCTATCTTAGGGAAGTTTAGTTTCATTATTATTTGTTGCTATATGGTGTTGGAAAGGTTTTTACCAAAGTTCGATAAAGTTAAAAGTACTCTTCTGAATGGCTCTGCCATTGGAAATTCTGAGGTTTCATTTATTCATTAAAATAGTGTATTAATTGATATGAAGGAGGACATTTTCTTCAATCTTTGACCAAGAATTAACATAACCTAGAATTTGTTTTCTACTACTCCTCTTTTTAAAATTGTATAGTTATTAAAATTATATGACATTCTGAAAAAGGCAAAATTATTGCAACAGAGAACAGAACTGTTTGCAAGAGGACCCAAGGGGGTGGAAAAGAACTTGGGGAGAGGGCTGATGAAACTATTCTGTACCCTGATATCCTGATTGTAGTGGTGAACATACAACTAACTCTTATAGAAGGTTCTAGAAAGAGTAATTTTACTGCATGCATTTTAAAAATAATGGCCAGGCGTGTTGGCGCACGCTTGTAATCCCAATACTTTGGGAGGCGGAGACCGGAGGATCCGGGTTCACGACCAGCCTCAGCTCTCTCGCTCTTTCTCCCTGTCTCTCTCTCTCTCTCTCTCTCTCTCTCTCTCTCTCTCCCCTTAGTGAGGCCCTCCGCAACTTCGTGAGACCCAGTTTCAAAATAAAAGTATAAAAAAATAGGGCCAGGGGCATAGCGCGGAGGTAGAACACCCCTGCGTTCAATCCCCGGTACCGCAAAATAAATAAATAAATAAATAAATAAATAAATAAGCAGATGCATACATGCTGTTTATTGCCTATTGCCTAGCCACTATATTTTTATTATTTATTAAGGTAATGCTACTAAATCATTGAAAAATTTACTGACAGTTGAACTACAGTTGCTGAACAGGAATGTATGCAATCAAACACATGAGGAATTTCATGGTTAAGCAACAAGATATAATGGAACAATATGAAAAGGAGTATGAAATAAATCATTATTTATAAAAAAGGAGATTATTAAAAAATGAAAGAAGGCAAACTTGAAAATAGTCATACTGAAATCCTGGAGATGAAAACAGAACATTTAAAATAAATAACTGTTTATTATTTAGTAATGTATTGATTTTTGTGTATTGAATTATTGATACTGAATAATAAGATACTGAAGAGGTTTTTGACAGTGGAATCACACTTTCTGGGTAGCACATTATGTAAACAATTATTTAAAAAACTGGTTTGGCATCGTTAAGCTTGTGGACGTGGTCAGATGTCATTGCAAATATACTCCATAGGGATGGCCCTACAGTCAGGGGCAAGGGAAATTATTATGGAAGGTACTTCTTTTTGAATATATGGTAACTTGTACAAGAAAAAAGCATGTTAAAAATTCCATAGCCATGACACCTAGAAGACAAAAATATGGACTATTTCATGCCTCCAAATTAAGATAGAATAATATGAAATGGATTTTGAAGTAGTTCAAACATTATTTGTATAAGAAAATAGTATTTGAGTAAAGCACATCAGTTGAAAAGTAGCCATTCAGGAATCCTGGCTGTGGGAATTTAATATTTGCAATAAATATAATGTATTATTTGAATTAAATAGTAAATGTCAAATAGACACACAGTGAGCTGGAAGACAAATATGAAGAAATCACCCAAGGAAACATTAAAATATGAAGAGAAAAAATTATAATGAAGTTTAAGTAAGTTATAGGGTAGATAGATAGAGGAGTTGCAAAATACATTTCAAAATTAATGATCCAGAGAATGTGGGTGTGTGTCGCTCATTGGGGCTGCTAATGACTATTCCAGTTTTCCAGCTTCCAGGCTCCTGGTAAGGCTGGCTCCTGTTGATTAGCTTAAGCTCATGATGTGAAAAAATAGCATACTTTTATTTCCAGTGATGACAGAGTATTCTGTGCCAGAACCAGCTCCAGCTGGGAATATGAAGGAAATCTGGGTATGTTTAGAAAGAAGACTTGTAAACCCTAAGTCACCTAGGGCTTGAGAAGCTATGATCCCGGAATGCACAAAGAGCTGGACCTCTAATTCAAATCTAGCTTATGTTTGGACATTTATGGATTCCTGAGCAGTAAGTAACTGAAAGCCTGGGAAACTGAGCAGAGTATGGAGGAGTATATCATGTAGGTGGTAAGAAATACCTGTGTCATCAGGGCAAGCACATGAGGAAGGTCCCTGCTAAACATACTAGGCTTTCAGTTGGAATTATATAGGTTTAACTTATAAGAAGAAGAAATAGCAGAAACAGAATAACATTCACCAAAAATTAAATATAGCTATCAGCTCAATGTCTGACCAAATTAACCTATCAAAACACCAGTTGCCTGCCAGGAGAAAAGTAATAATTCCTCTTTATAGAATGGTAATATCTATAAATTATTATAGATTGATTTTTAATATTGAATTTTTAATTTTGAGATATTTGTAGATTTACATTCTGTTTTAAGAAATAAGAAACTTTACTTTTCTAATTTTTAAATTTTTATTGGTTCATCATATTTCTACATCATAGTGAGATTCAAAGTGATACATTCAGAGGAAGATTCAAGATGGTGATGGAATAGGAGCCCCTGAATAAGCCTGTCTCAAAATCATCTCAGAATCACCTCAGGGACTCAGAACTAAACAACATATCACAGCCACAGAAGAACCAAAACCCAAAATCCAGTAACCCGAGTATGAATACACAGACACAGAGTCTACGAGCTACAGATTCCCACAGAAAACTGTGATCCCGTGTCGGCAGGATTGGTAAAGAGCAATCTTACCCCGGACCCTATAGCCGGGGTCAACAGTCCCCAGTGCCACAGACAGATCGGAAGGAGAAACCAGAGCAGAATTCTGTAAGTGGTGGGCCCATCACAGCAGCAGATCGTGAATACACTTCAAAGGCAGCCATAGTTTGGGCTCCTGCCACAGCCGTGAAGCCCCCCACCACGCTATGAGCCCCTGCGATCCCCAGCACCAGCATAGAAGCCCCATGCCAGCCAAGATGCAGGAGCCCCCCATCCCCGCACCCTGCCTAGGCCAGCAGTGCCATCCTATGTGAGCCAGGTGGCCAGCCCTGTATCCCGTTTGACCCAGGTGGCCAGATGCGCGGTCCCCTGTGACACAGGTGGCCAGCTGCGCCGTCCTGTGTGACCCAGGCAGCCAGCTGTGCTGTCCGCGTGACCAGGGCAGCAGGTCGCCCCTGCCTAGGCCTGCCGTGCTGTCCCGGGCGACCCAGGTGGCCAGCCCCACCATCCCTGGAGACCAGGGTGACCAGACATGCCCCGCGTAGGCCAGTCGCACCATCCCGTGTGACCCAGGCAACCAGGGTGAACAGCCATGCCCCGCCTAGGCCAGCCACCGCTGTCCTGTGTGAACCAGGTGGCCAGCTGGGCCATCCCAAGCAAACCAGGAGGCAAGCCGCGCTGTAACGCACCAGCCGGGTGGCCAGCCGCACCTCGCCTAAGCCAGCCATCGCCATCCCACGACATGGGAGCCCCTCTGCCCTCTGCCTGGGCCAGCCACACTGTCCCAGGCAACCCAGGGGCCCTCTGCACCCCGCCCCAGACTCCAACACCACCACCTGAAACCTGGGCGGCCCTCCAAGCCCCACCTCGGACCCCCACACCCTCCAGCACTGCTACCCAAGACCCAGAGCCTGCACCTCTCTCACCTGCATGGGAGCCCCTGTGCCACACTTCAGAGCCTGGATACCCTCCAGCGCCACCACCTGAGACCCGCTCGAACCTCCACGCTGCCTCAGAGCCAGGGCACACACCTGCGCCACCACCTGAGTTCCAGGAGCCCACACAACACACGGGGGCCCGCGTGGGATCCTCAGCGCTGTGCCTCAGTGCCCGTGCACCCTCAGGCACCACCACCCAATACCCAGAAATTGCACCCCCCTCAGGCCCATGCGAGATACTCAGCACTGCGCATCAGAGCCTGGGCAACCTCCAGCGATGCCACCAGAGACCCGGAGCACATGTGCACCACTTGGGGCCCGGGGGGCCCTCAGCACCCACACCTTGGAGGCTGGGTATCTTCCCCCACCGTCACCCACACCTCGGAGCCCACATCCAACACCATGCCTCAAAGTACACCTCACATACCAACACCTGAGCTCCGGAATCTGTGTGCCCCCTCACACACACACACACACACACACACACACACTGCCCCAGTCAACCAGACGGAAAGGAACCACAGCCTGCAGCGCACTGACCCAATTGGGTCTACAGGGACCATCAAGAGGTCTTATACATAGAAAGGAAGATGATGTGGAGGCAACAGAAACACAAAATTGAAAACACTGAAAATATGAGAATGAGGAACAGTGAAGAAACAAGAAAAACTCACAAAGCATCAAGTGAGATTACTGATACTGACCACCTACAGGAAATACAAGACGGAGAATTCAGAAATTTGATCTTCAGAATGATGAAAGGCCTCAAAGAGAGCATAGAGGAGATGAAGGAGGAAGTTGAGGCTCTAAGAAAAAATCAGAAAGAAATACTGAATGAAATGAAGGAGTCAATAAAGAAATTAAAGACTGCAATAGAAACCAACTCTAGTAGGCTCAATGACATGGAAAACAGGGCATCACTCCTGGAAGACAGTTCATTCAAAACTGAAAACACAGTCAACGACATACAGAAGATATTACAACAACACACCCTGGCCATCCAAGAAATACAGTGTAATACAAAACGTCCTAATCTAAGGATAAAAGGCATCGAAGAAGGTTTAGAAGCACAGACCAAGGGTATAAAAAACCCCTTAAAAGAAATAATGTCAGAGAATTTTCTGAACATAGAAAAGGATTTGGACATTCACATACAGGAGACATATGGAAAACCGTTAAGACAGGACCAAAGAAGGACCTCACCACGCCACGTAATAATTAAAATCTCTAACGTAGAGGCCAAAGTAAGAATCCTAAAAGCAGCAAGAGTAAAAGAAAGGGTGACATACAGGGGCAAAACAATAAAAATCACCCCAGACTTCTCGACCCAAGTCAGAAATGCCAGGAGGGATTGGTATGAAGTACTCCGGACCTTGGAAGAAAACAACTTCCAACCAAGACTGATATATCCAGCAAATCTATCACTAAAATTTGATAGAGAAATAAAAATGTTCAATGATAAACAAACACTTAAAGAATTCATGAGGACTAAGGCAACACTGGAGAAAATCCTAAAAGAAATAAATCACAAAGATGGGAAAACAAGCAACTTTCAGAACCACAGGAGAGGAGAACTCCACCAGGTAGGCAACTAAACAAGGAGATTTGTCACTATAGCAAACAGAAAATAGAACTCAAAATGACAGGAAACAAAAATCATATCTCAATAACATTGAATGTCAAAGAACTCAACTCCCCAATTAAAAGGCATAGACTGGCAATGTGGATTAAAAAGAATAACCCAACTACATGTTGCTTACAAGAAACTCACTTTCTAGCCAAAGATATTCATTCACTAAAGGTAAAAGGATGGAAAACGATATACCATGCAAGCAGAGATTGAAAACAAGCAGGTGTAGCAATGCTTATATCTGACAAAACAGACTTTAAGCTAAAACACATCAGAAGGGACAAAGTGGGTCACTTCTTACGAAAAAAAGGAACAACCCAACAAGAAGATATAATAATAGTAAACATCTACGCCCCGAATGTGGGTGTACCCACATTCATAAAACAAAGACTTCGGGACATCAGGTCCCAAATAGACTCAAACACAATAATATGGGGAGACTTCAACACACCACTCATGCCACTAGGTCAATACTCCAGACAAAAGATGAATAAAGATTGTTCAGACATAAAGAAAACCATAGACCAAATGGATCTAATAGACACATACAGATTACTTCAACAAGCAACACCTGAATACACATTTTTCTCAGCTGCCCACAAAACATTCTCCAAAATAGACCACATACTGGGTCATAAAGCAAGCACCAGTAAATTCAAAAGATGTAATATAATTCCCTGCATCTTCTCAGATCACAACGGAATAAAACTGGAAATTAACAACAGGAAGACTAAAAGTAATCACATAAATTCATGGAGACTGGATGATATACTTCTGAATGAGGAATGGATCAGAAAAGAAATAAGGGGAGAAATAAAAAGATTCCTAGAATTAAATGAAAACACAGACACAATGTACCAAAATCTATGGGACACTTTAAAGGCAGTGTTAAGAGGAAAATTTATAGCACTGAGTGCCCACATAAGAAAAACAGAAGACATCAAAATAGATAACCTAATGACACACCTCAAGGATCTTGAAAAGCAGGAACAGTTGAATCCCAAAGCCAGTAGGAGGCAGGAGATAACTAAAGTCAGAGCAGAAATTAATGAAATAGAGAATAAAAAAAAAACAATGCAAAGAATCAACAAAACAAAAAGCTGGTTCTTTGAGAAGATTAACAAGATTGACAAACCACTAGCTAACCTAACCAAAAGAAGGAGAGAATCAACCCCAATCACCAAAATCAGAAATTAAAAAGGGGACATCACCACATATAGTGAAGAAATCCAGAGGATCATAAGAAACTACTTTGAAAACTTATATTCCAATAAAATGGAAAACCTAGAAGAAATCGAAAGATTTCTAGACACATACAACCTACCTAAATTGAACCAAGAGGATATAGAAAACCTGAATCAACCAATAGCAAGCACAGAGATAGAGACAACAATAAAAAGTCTTCCATCAAAGAAAAGCCCAGGTCCAGATGGTTTTCCCGCCGAATTCTACAAAACCTTTACAGAAGAACTAAAACCAATACTTCACAAACTCTTCTGTAAAATTGAAAGAGATGTAATTCTTCCAAATTCCTTTTGTAAGGCCAACATCACATTAATACCAAAGCCAGATAAAGATACCTCAAGAAAAGGGAATTACAGACCAATATCATTAATGAACATAGATACAAAAATTCTAAATAAAATACTAGCCAAGCACATTCAAAACCATATTGAGAAAATCGTACACCATGACCAAGTTGGTTTCATTGCAGGAAAGCAAGACTGGTTCAACATATGCAAAACAATACACGTTACTCACCATATAAATCAAACTAAAAATAAGAACCACATGATCATTTCAATAGATGCGGAAAAATCATTTGACAAAATATAACACCCATTCATGTTAAGAACTCTACAGAAAATTGGAATAGAAGGAACATACCTCAACATCATTAAATCAATATATAAGAAACCTAAAGCCAACATCACATTGAATAGGGGAAAATTGCCAGAATTCCCCTTAAAACAGGAGCAAGACAAGGATGTCCACTATCACCACTCCTTTTCAATATAGTCCTTGAAACTCTTGCCAGAGCAATAAGACAAGAGAAGGATATCAAAGGAATTCAAATAGGAAAAGAAGAATTAAATTTATCTTTATTTGCAGATGATATGATCCTATATCTAGAAGACCCAGAGAACTCAACCGAAAATCTACTAGAGTTGATTAACAAATTCAGCAAAGTAGCTGGATGCAAGATCTACCTAAAAAAATCAGTAGCTTTCATATATGGCAAACATGAATCCATGGAGAAAGAAATCCAGAAAACAATTCCATTCATAATAACTTCAAAACCAATGAAATACCTAGGAATAAACTTACCCAAAGAGGTAAAAGTCCTCTACAATGAAAGCTATAGAACACTGAAGAAAGAAATCGAAGAAGATCTTTGAAGATGGAAAGATCTCCCCTGCTCTTGGATAGGCAGAATAAATATTATCAAAATGGCCATTCTGCCAAAAATGATCTACAGAATCAATGCAATCCCTATCAAAATACCAACATCATTTTTCACAGATCTAGAAAAATCAGTCATTAATTTTTATATGGAGAAACAAAAGACCCAGAATAGCCAAAGCAATTCTCAGCGATAAGATCCATGCAGGAGGCATAACAATTCCTGACTTCAAATTGTATTACAGAGCTATAATAATAAAATCAGCATGTTATTGGCACAAAAACAGACACATAGATCAGTGGAACAGGATAGAAGATACTGGGAATGGATTCGCCATATGATCCAACTATACCACTACTGGGTATCATACAAAAGGGATTGAAACCAGAAAACTACAGTAATATATACAAACCCATGTTAATAGCAGAACAATTCACAGTGGCCAAATTATGGAAACAACCTAGGTGTCCATCATCAGATCAGTGGATTACAAAATTGTGGGAAATACACACAATGGAATTCTACTAAGCAATAAAGAAGAACAAAATAACATCATTTGCAAGAAAGTGGAAGGATCTGGAGAACATTATGTTAAGTGAGATCAGTCAATCAAAAAAAAGAAGAGACATATGTTTTCATTAATTTGTGCAATCTAGGGAGTAGTGGGGACACACAAGGGACTCCGGTTGATAATGTAGAACCCTCAGTGCGGCGAGGGAAGTGGTACAAGGCAAGGGGAAGGGCAAGAAAGAAGTGAATCAGTGGAATTACTATCATAAACAACATGTACATGTGAAAAAAACATCATTCTCAGTACTTCATATGGGTGGGGGGAGGCTGGGAGGACACTAAGAGCTGTGTGCATGTAAATTAACATCGAATCGATGTTCTTGTGATGTAAGACTCCAATGCACTAATAAAAGCACATTAAAACAAAACCAAAGTGATACATTCAGAAATGCACACAACACTTCTTGATACGTTTCCCTCCTATCCCTATGCCTGCCCCCCTTCTATCTCCATGCATTCTAGTGCTATTGGCAATGATACACTCATACAGAACCAACCTAGATGTCCATCAACAGATAAATGGATTACAAAATTATGGGATATACACACAGTGGAATTCTACTCACCAAAAACAGAGAAATAAATTATGCCATTTGCAGGAAAATGGATGGACCTGAAGAAAATTATGTTAGGTAAGTTTAGAGAGACACAGAAAGTGAAGGGTGATATATTTTCTCAGATTTGGAAGTTATGGAGTAATCAGGATACCAGAAGGACTTCAGTAAATGCAGGAGAAACGCCAGTGGAGCCAGGTAGTTGGTCCCGGTAAAGGGGGCCCGGGGAGAATCAATGAAGGAATCACTTCCATTGACATTATGTACAAATGTGAGAATACCCATGCTAATCTCAACATCTTGTGTGGGGAAGAGGGGAGTGGGAGAGAGATGGGGGAAAGTCCATCAAGTGATGTCTGCACGTATGTCAGTATTACTATGAACTACATTATGATGTGAGACTATAATGCACCAATAAAAGTGTAAAAATAAAATGATAACATTGCAAACCTATACTTCCAAACCTTTAAAAATCTTTTGAAAAATGTTAAAAATTGAAGGCAATTATTCTACAAAATATCTACAATCATTTACAAAACGAGGCTGAATAGCTATTTCTTATGAAAGGAGTAAAAATATGAGAAATAAATGCAATATGCAGTTTTTTCCTGTATGCTTTGCAAAAACAAATGTTAAAATCTATAGTAGTCATGAATTTATTTGGATCCACAGATAGAATGTAAAAGATATAAGGCGAAATTCAACAGATTTCAACAGGACGCATACATAGAGGGCTATCCTAACACAGTTCCTCCAGAAAAAATTGTGTGATAGTAAATAAAAACTATTACAAGACATTTTAATACAGTTAATGGAAACAGTCTCCATGTAATTAGGAAGGCACCCTCTGGCTATGTTCTTCCTGAGTTCATTTCTGCTTCTCCTGGTGTAGGACTTTTCAAATTTAAGGAGTTAGGAGAGAAAATTGAGCATCTTTTTTTTTAGGGGGGGAGATCTATCTGCATGCAGCGAGTGTATATTCTGCTCTATTGCACTCTATGCCACAACCTTGGTGGGGCAAGACCTGAACATTAACACTGTATCTCCAGCTCATGGCCATTTACATGTGTCTAACTCAATAGCAATGTTCTAATAAGCCACAGGTAAGGCACCTATGTCACATTCCTCATGGTCAAGTTAGCCATGATAAACTGGCTGGTTTTTTTTTTTTTTGGTTTTTATCCACTATATCCATGGTCTATATCCATGAATATAGTGACTAACTCTTAACCAGTCGAAATTATGGTACAGGAAAAAATAGAGGTATTGTGTAAGGGAACATTACAACTACTCCTTTGTATTTATATTTATATAATTCTATATAATAATTTGAAATTCACCTATAAAGCACATGAAATGGATATGCTATATCATAATGAAGGCATAAAGTTGTCATAAAATAGGATGTCAATGTCAATCTCAATAACCAGTAGAACTATTTCATATTGAATATGCTGATTGAGTTGATTAATTTGAAAGTCACAATAGAATGATTACAAAATCAAAGTAAAACAAAAACTTCACTGATATAGAAATTAAAATTATTTTTAAAACGTCCACAATGTTTATGTGTTAACAAAAAATGATAATAGAAATAATGTAATTTAAAGCACAACAATAAGATATTTTTATTAAGATTGAAGATTAAAACCTGTGGAAAGGGATAAAAGGTTTCATCAAAATTTAAATGATATTTAAACCTAAGTGGGCTTGCTAGAACAAGAAAAGTTTTAAAATAAACATGAAAAAGTATGAAAAATAAATTGAAATATGCCTAAAAATAGAAGGGCAGATATGATTAAGAACAAAATTTATCAAATAAATATAAGATAAATAATAGAGAACATTTAAAAACTGAGAATTTGAAAAGAACAATATGAAAGATTGACTTGAGGAAGATAGAACAAAATTATAAAAGGTAGCAAAAGAAAAATAACACAAAGGGATAGCATGATTTATACAAACACACATGCACACACACTAACAGTTAAGATAACACTATAAATTGCTATAGCAAAAAATTAAATCTAAAGAATAGGAGCTTTTCTAGAATATAATAATTAAAAATTATCCAAATTGCCCAGACTAAACACTACACATGATTAAACTACATCACACAAATTTGATTGCTCCTCCAGTCTCATCACTCTCAAGATACAACACCTACATAATTGATAGGCATGTTTAACAAAAACCTCAAATAAACAAACAAAGCATAACATACCATCAACAAATCTCTTCTAGAAATTAGAAAAAGCAGTAACTTTTAACTCAAATTTTATAGCTAGCATAGTGTCAATTTCAAAAACATAGAGTTGACATTCAATTATAATGGAAATTATAAGGTAAGATCATTTTTGTCATTATATAGATGTGAGAAACATATATATTTAAGTATTATATATCCATAGCCATATATATATACATATATACATATTATATATGAAAAATGTCTAAATGGTAACTATTCAAGGTGATTTGACAGTATATATGCATATCAAAACATCAAATTGTATACTTAATTCTTTTGTGGAACTGGGGATTGAACCCAGGGACATTCTACCTCTGAACTACACCTCAGCCCTATTTTAGTTTTATTTTGAAACAGGATCTCACTAGGTTGATGAGAGTTTAAATACTTGCTGAGGCTGTCCTAGCACCTGAGATCCTCCTGCCTCAACCTCCCAAGCACTGGGATTACATGCATGGCATGTGCCACCACACCTGGATAAATCATGTATTTTAAATAGATACAATTTCTATTGGTCAGTTGTACCTTAATAAAGTTGAAAAAATGTAAATAAAATATGAACAAACTTAATGAAGCATTTTAAACCAAATTCTGTGATTTTTTTCTAGCCCTGCAAGTATAATTTAATGTTAAGTGATTATAATATCAAATTTGGGAATAGAACATGCTTACTAATTGCTATGCTTTGCATCTACCATGTCCCCCAAAGGCTCATGTGTTTAGGCTGGGTCCCCAGCACAACAATTTTCAGTGCTGGAGCTTTGGGGAAGTGATTGGATCATGAATCCTCACCAGTTGATTCATAATTTGATGGTACTTCTGAGAAGTGGTGGAAAATATAGGAAGAGGGACATAGTTGAAGGGGTGGGTCTCTGGGGGCATGGTCTTGGGAATATATCTTGTCCCTGGACCCTTCCTCTCTCTCTATTTCATAGCTGTCCTCATGAGCAGAGCAGCTTTCCTCTGTCAAACCTTTTTTCCCTGCTATGCCTTGCTTAGGGCCCAAAGCAGTAGAGCCAGTGGACCATGAACTGAGACCTCTGAAACTATGCGTCAAAATAAATCTTTTCTTTTCTAAGGTATCTATGTCTGGTATTTTGAATCCAGCAACAAAAAGCTGCCTTACACACTAGTTTCACCTTTGTTCTACAAGATTAGACTATAAACTCATAATTTTGTTCATCTATACATAAACACTCATAAAAAATAGAGGAACATAAAGGAGCCAAAAATATATGCTGGAGGAAAGATGGCCTTTTCAACAAATAGTTCTGGAAAAACTAAATATCCATATGTTGAAGAAGAGTGAAATTAGACCTCAATCTCTCACTCTGCACCAGAGTCAACTAAAGATGGATCAAAGACCTAGAAAGTAGACCAGATACTCTGCAATTATTAGAAAACATAGGACCTACTCTCAAACATATAGGTACTGATTAGAGAAATCCACAATAAGACCTGCAAAGTTCATGGTATAAAATCAAGAGTCAATAAATGGGATGCCATCAAAAGTAAAAGTTTTTGTGCAAAAAGGAAATAATCAACTATGGTAAGAGACGGCCCACAGAATGGGAGAAAATCTTTGCCAGCTACTATTCAGATAGAAGACTAATATCTAGCATATTCAATACATAAAGAACTTGAAAAAATTAACACTAAAAACAAATAACCCAATAAAATGGCCAATAAGTACATAAAAATGTCCAATATCAATAGCAATCAGGAAAATGCAAATCAAAACTACACTAATATTCCATTTAACTCCAGTTAGAATGGTAATCGTCAAGTAAACAATCATAAATACTGATGAGGACGTGGGGAAATAGGAACTCCTATACCTTGTTGGTGGGATTATAAATTCATACAACCACTGTGGAAATAAGTATGGAGATATTCCTCAAAGGACTAAGAGTGGAACCACTGCATGAAGCAGCTATTCTACTCCGTGGTACCTTTCCAACAGAATTATAGTCAGAATATTGTACTTATACATCCACAGCCATGTTTATAGCAGCATAATTCATAATAGCCAAATTATGGAACCAACCTAGATATCAATGGATAAGTGGATAAACAAAATGTGACATATACACACAACAGAGTTTTACTCAGCCATAAAGAAGGACCAAATTATGTTAATTGAAGGAAAATGGATGGAACTAGAGAATATTATGCTACATGAGATTAGCCAGTCTCAAAGAGTCAAGGATCCTATGCTTTCTCTCATATGTGGAAGCTAGAGAGAAAATAAAAAAGGAAAAGTTCTTCAGAAAAATAAGGAGATATATCAGTAAAATAGTATAAAGGGATTGGGACAGGGAGGTGGGAGGAAATAATGGAGAACTGATGAAGGAAACAGTTCAAATCAAGCCATGTCCATATATGAAGGCATTACTATCCATCTCACGAACATGTACGGGAAGTGTGAGGGAGACAGGCAGGATCTAGAGGTAAACACACCAAGCACTATGTGCACAGATGTTTGCATAACTTTGAATCTCACTATAATGTATAATTACAATGCACTCATAAAAGTATAGAAAAGAAAATACACAATTCAAAAAGAACATAGGATATGTAAGTATGGATTTTGTAAGATACTGTACCCTTGTCCCTTTGGGCAGAAATAAAAAAAGAAACCATTAATTCAACTGATATTTATTATGTCTTCATAATTTCCAAGCCATAATTATGAGGTTTTATCCAAATAATATTTTCTTGTGACCTCTGAGCTGCGACTATAAAAAAATGGGAGAGCTTATATTTTTAATATATGTTGAAAAGAGGTTATTTAAGTCAAGGTATTTTGTTCTTTAACCCAAATCTTTCCCTTCATCCTTTAGTTTATTCTGCAGGTATTTATTGGACACTCTGCATCAGGGATTTACTGTAAGTATGGAGGTCAACTGTAGACACCTCATTTAAAGACACCACCATTTCCCTCTAAGGGAAAGATGATCTATTTAAAAAGAATGATATACTCCTCTTGGTCTATTGGCAATGGCCTCTTCAAAAAATTGAAGAACTCAGACCTTAAGCCTAGGAATTATGTTTGATTTCTTCTCTTTCCCTTCTCATGATCATGTTCAAGTCTTCAAGACTCTTCACCTTTTATCTTTTCACCTTTCCAAAGTTCCATCTATTCTAGTTAGGGAAATCTACTGGACTCTGTCAAAAAGTTGAACACAACCATTGGCAGGTCTTTCAAAAAGTAAATTTCTTATGTTATTATATTACTCTATCTCCCAACTATCCACAAATCAAAATCCAATAAAGGAACATAAGCATAAAGTAATTCTACAATATAACAATATGTGTAATAGCCATTATATGTTAAAACATCTAATGACAGTATCTATTGTATGCTACTAAAGATGCAAGCCATGGAATATTTCAGGTCCTCACAATTTCATTAATAGTCCAAACTAGACAGAAATATAGAAATTAGGAGTAGGATTTTTAGAAATTGTATCGCAGTTTGATATGATCATTTATTTTGTTTTACAAAAATATCTTGCTGGACCTGATGGAAAAACTAGAAAAATAACCACAGCATTTCACCAAATGTATTTTGAGTATGATCTAGTTTATAAAACAAAAATCATTGCTAGAATATATAACACTTGCTAGTTTAACATGTTTTACAAGTTAGCTATTTAATAAATATTTATTGTGACTATTATTCTCATGTTATACGTAGTAATATTAAGAATTTTAGCATCTCCTTTTTGAAAATAGTCAGGAAACACTGGATGACTATTAGTCAAGTAAGAAATTTTGAGTGTATTAGCAAGGGGTTATATAATCTCTAAATTTCCTTCTAGTTCTTTCTTTGTACTGAAAGACCATGTCTAGGCAGTAGATTCATTTATTTTCTTACATTTATTCCCAAGTGATAGAATCTGCCATTAAATTTACTGGAATGAAAGCACATGGTAACTGCATATGTTAGCTTCAGTGACAGCATGCAAATTAGGTATTTTGTTTGTTTTTGTCAATAAGGGCATTTATGATTTGATAACATTTTTGAGTTCTCAGTATCATGACCCAGTGTCTCCACCTTTCTAACGAGGAAACTCACGGGTGAAATCATGAGGTTAGCATGATTTGTAACACAGACACCTATTCAACAGGAGCAATAATCAACAAGGGCCAGGAAACCAATTATTTTCGCATTCTTCTTTTAAGCTGTCAGACAATGGAAATGTCTGACCTCTAATAAGAAGATATACATTTAATAAGTGTTTGCAGGGAATGATTTGTAATAGGTTTCACTTTGGGCTTATTGTTTTCTGGAGGCCTTTATCTTCCCATTACATTCTGCTAATTTCATTTTGAATTGCTCTTGTTGCTTCAAGCTTTAATATATTTATATTTTCTCACTGTTTGAAAATGAATCCAGCTCAGTTCTTGCCCTCTGCACCAGGAATAATAATGAAATACATAATCAGAATGGTTCTTTTTATTGCCCCAAAGGTATTTCTTTTCTGATTAAAAATTAAAGGTAGTGAGAAGATTTGTTTTCTTTTAAGTGAAAATAATGTTTTCTATCTTAGATCTCAGGCATAATGGGTAAATATGGCCATAACTCAATATAAATGAGCTATTGTATAGGAATTGAAATATTAGTAAGGCTTAAAGGGCTAAAATCATGTTATGTGTTTTAAAGAAGGTCAACTTTTACATGCAGGGTGAGGTCTTTTTGATACGGACTTACACTGTATGTTTGTGAATTGAGTAATGTTCATGAGCAACCACTTTATACACAAAACTATGGAAGGAGGGCTTACAATGTTAGTAAAGGTGTTGCCCACCACTTAATTTGTAAAACAAGAAATAGTTTTATTCAAATGCAAATGGATTATGTAAAGAATCTTTTAGAGCTGTGCAAAGAAAATGTATGGTATCAGAGTTTGTAGAGGAGGAAAATCAAGGTGTGGGGTGAATAGGGAAGACCTTATCAGAGAAAGTTTTGATAAAAGAGTAAAAGGTATAATGAGAAAGGATTTTATTCAAAGGAAATATTTGAAATGATTGTATCAAAACAGGAGCCGGGCATGGTGGCGCACACTTGTAATCCCAGTACTTTGGGAAGCGGAGACCAGAGGATCCGGGTTCGCGGCCAGCCTCAGCTCTCTCGCTCTCTCTCTCTCTCTCTCTCTCTCCCTGTCTGTCTCTCTCTCTCTCCCTCTCTCTCTCTCTCTCTCTACCTAGTGAGGCCCTCCACAACTTCGTGAGACCCGGTTTCAAAATAAAGTATAAAAAAATAGGGCCGGGGTGTAGCGCGGAGGTAGAACGCCCCTGGGTTCAATCCCCGGTATCGCAATAAATAAATAAATAAATAAATTTTAAAAAATCGGGTTGGGGGTATAACTTGGAGGTAGAATACCTCTGGGTTTCATCCCCAGTACCAAAAAAAAAAAAAAAAGGAATTCTTAGGTTATAGGAGGATAACAGCAAGCATCCTGGGTGATTATGGTATACATTTGAGGTGCCCGAAGATCCTTTTTATCCGTCCACCTACTTTCCCTGTACAGACTCACTCTATCTTTTAAAACAAAACACATACAAATAAAATATGACTTTAAAAGGGTCAAATTTAGTCTTGAAAATTACCAATTTAACTTTTAATTTTAGTTAGTACAATTTGTCAGTATAATAAAGCACCTGCAAGTGTTTGAGTATTTGTTAGAAGCTTGCAGCATCTAACAAATCTATGATCTTATTTGATCCTTCCCCCAAATTTTCAAGTTTGTTGAATTCATAATAATAACTGTTATGAATTTTTCTTCCTGCTACATATTTTGTGTAGGTGGGAGATAATCAGTTTGGTTTCATAGATAAAGTAAGGACATGTGGAGTGTGAGCAGCTTTTTAAATAGCTTTGCAAAATACTAAGTATTTTTTAAACAGTTTCATTGAGATATACTTTGCAATCATACTGTTCATAATTCAATGTTTTTTTACTAACCATTACCATAATCCAATTTTCATACATTTTCATGACCCCCAAAGAAATCCTATGGCAGTTACTTATCATTTCCCACCAATTCTCACCAACCCTTTCAGTCCTTAGCAACTACTAATCTGCTTTTCATACCCATAGATCTTCCTATTGTGGACATTTTATATCAATGGAATGATATAATATGTGTTTTTATTTTTTCTTGGCAGAATGCTTTCCAGGCTCATCCATGTTTTGGGCATGTATCACCTCTTCATTCTTTGATTTTACTTAATCATATTTTATGGTACAGATATACCATACGTTTATCCATGAATTGATTGAAAGACATTTGAACTGTTTCTAGTTTTTGGCTATTAAGAATAACACTATGGATGAACTTTGAAGACATTATCTTAAATGAAATAAAGTAGTCTCATAAAGAAGGATATTGCATGACCTCATTCATATGAGGTATCTATAATAGATTCATAGAACCAAACAGTGGAATAGTGTTTGTCATGGGCTGGTGGGGAGAAGGAAACTGTGAGTTACTTGCCAGTGGGCATAACCCTTCAGTTAAGCAACCTACATTGAATTGACTCTAGAGATGCCCTGTAGAACATTGTACTTATAAGTAAGCACTAATGTAGTTAAGTAAAAGTTCACTTAAATTTGTTGAGTAGATCTTAAGTGCTCTTACTAAATGAAATACCTTTTTAGAAAAGAAGACTACATATTTCCATATGAACACTTGTAAATGTGTGTCTATCACTGCTAAGTATTTATTTGATAGAATATGCTAGAGCAGTGGCAGAGTCAATAGAAGTGATATTGTGGGCTTGAGGGAAATTGCTAGAGAAAAGGCTCATTGGAAAATCCTTGAACAAACACAGAGAAATTTTCCCCTGTGTGTCCTTGCTACTGAGAATCTCAGATTCATGAAGAAATAATAGTTCGTGAAAAATAGATTCCAGAAAATCCACTAATATGCATTATTAGATCTTGGGTCACTAACTAGAATTATGAAAAATAATGGTTTTCCTCTTGTGAGAGGAAGAATTACTGGTTCACTTAGTACGAATTCTTTTTTTTTTTTTTTTGCAGTACTGGGGATTGAACCCAGGGGCATTCTACCTCCAGGCTACACCCCCAGCCCTATTTTTTATTCTTTATTTTGAAACTGGGTCTCACTAAGTTGCAGAGGGCTTCACTAAGTAGCTGAGGCTGGCTGCGAACCCGGATCCTATGATCTCAGCCTCCTAAGTACTGGGATTACAAGAGTGTGCCACCACGCCCGGCTGTAAGAATTCTTATATTTTGGTGAATAGGGTTATTGGTACTTCTTGTCATATATTATATACATGTATTGACATATCACACTGCGCCCCATAAATGTGTACAATTTTATCCATAAATTAAAAAAGAAAAACCAAATTAAAAGTAAATAAAACCAACAGCAGAATGCTATTTTAAAATATCTTGATCACAGATTATACAAAAAAACAAAATGCATCCAGATGTGTATGAGCTCAGTCTTTACTTACATTTATAAAATCCAGTAAGAAATCCTTTGGGTTTTTTGTTTTAGCATTAGAGTTTTATCATGAGCATGTAAGAATATTTCTCTGTGAAAAATATCCCCCAAAGTAAAACCAGCTAACAAAATTAAGGGTTTCCAAATGCACGAAGTGTACAGAAACACATACATTCCTATATCATGATAAAAATCACAATAATGAAGGACCCTCAAAATTATGACCTTATGAGTCAAATGCAATAAAACTGGCTATTTTCTGAACTATGATATTGGCTTTTTTAAAAGTACTTTTATTTGTGCTATAATAACAAATTGCAGTTTAATTTCCTAATTTGAAAATTGATTTATTTTTCATAGGTTTTAGTTAGTTATTTTACATATTTCTTCCAACTCTAAATTTCTATAATATTATACCACACAACCCATGTATGAAGTCTAAAATCAGGTGTGATGTTTCATGTTATAATGCACTTAGTTTAATTATTAAAAAATCAGCTATGCAATTTTTCTTTGAGTTCAATTTATAAGTTGTTTTGCATGAGCACATGTAGATTTGATTATGCATCAACTGTTGCTTAATAAATATCTGCATTGACAAATGCCAGCATTCTTTAATTGTTTCAGGACAAATAATTCTAGGAAGCTGAAGTCCTATGACCCCAGTGTGTGACACTGATGCCCCAGTCAGTAATCTAATATTGAACTTTGCACATCAATTGTGAATCTAGGCTGTAAATATTTTGATTATCAGACTAGTGAAGGTGAATTAATGCATGAAGAATGGAAAACCTTTAGCTTGCCTTTGGAAGTAATTAAAGGAGTTATTGGCACTGGATTTTCCAACCATATAAGTTTTTGTAATGTTTAATATATTTATATATCTTCTCTATTTATTGATAGGATGAGACCAAATAAGTATCTGAATAGAGTTCTGAGAGGCCAAAAGAATCCAAAGTAAGATTTAAATTTTGCTACAGATAATGGGAAATGGGGGGGGGGGACACACAGATGAGTCACTGGAGAAGTGAGATTTTTCTGTATATTAATATGATTCGTGATCTGCCAGAGATTTATCTTCTAATTTTATAGAAGAGCCAATAATACTTTTATAGCTTTCATCCATTCCTTAGCTTTGCATCCTTCTTGATTTTCCTCCCTACAAGTACCTCGATAATTTTTAACACTTAGTATTAAGTTTTGAAAATGGTCACTGTGGAATTCCAGTAACCTCTGGGCAAAATATAAGAGTGAATATTTTATTTCTCCAGAGAGAAGTTCATACAATTGCTGCTGCTCAAAATTTAACTCCTCTGAAAGCTATCAGTTTATGTTGCAATAATATTTAAAAATACAACCTTTTAGATGTGGACTTCTTTACTGCCAGGCAAATGTAGCTCCAAGAGCATTTATTTATCAGGGGCATGACTCCAATTCAATTAATGGAATTGTGGTTCCTGCTTTTTTTTTTTTTAGGAACTATAATAATATTGCTTTTAATGCTCAAAACATTAATCTTACTTTGCCATATTTTAAAGTTGTTTTGGTTCATAACAAACTCAGAAGAAAATAAACTGAATTTGGGGCCTGATGACTTTTGTTAAAACCTGGTCTTCACTATTTATTAACTGTGTGACCTCTGGTAAGCTATTGGGATCTCGAAGTGAATGCTGACCTGCTTATCAAATGAGATTAAAATGACCTTTGACTTCCTCTCTTGACTGCAAACTAGTTCACAGTAGATAGTGCATGCATAATTCTGCTTAAACCTGTAAGCTATATTAAAAATTTAAAATTAATTCAGTTCCAATTAGTATATATGAAGTTTACAGAATATGTGATAATAATAGAATTATAATTAAAGTCACCATAGTTCCAGCTCTAAAGTAAGGTATCAAGTTGAGTGCATTAATCTCATAATATAATCTTGAGAAGTTTCTAGATGTTGTAGGATTAAAATGAAACACACACATATTCATGCACAAGTGTGCAGCTACACATATGTGCCCTCAATGATAAGTGCATTGATGAAATTTTTTTTTTTTTTTGCGGTACCAGGGATTGAACCCAGGGGCGTTCTACCTCCGTGCTACACCCCCGGCCCTATTTTTTTATACTTTATTTTTAAACCAGGTCTCACGAAGTTGCGGAGGGCCTCACTAAGTGGAGAGAGAGAGAGAGAGACAGGGACACAGAGAGAGACCGCGCACGCACACATGTGCACGAGCTGAGGCTGGCCGCGAACCTGGATCCTCCGGTCTCCGCCTCCCAAAGTAGTGGGATTACAAGCGTGCGTCACCACGCCCGGCCATGCAATTTATAATTCAGTGCAAGATGAAACTTATAAAGCATCCATATGGAATCCTATATATTTAAATGTTAACTTGTATAGTACAGCTAGACCACATGCACTGTATTTCAAGGCAGAGGAAATTTCTATGGGTGGTACAGTATCTCTGTTGATGTTATAGAAATCTTTGAATAATAGCCAGAGTGTTTAGGCTTGCACATCAACTTAGCTTCCATCAAACTAATCCTTTCTTTCTGATTTCCAAGCTCTCTAATATCAAAGTTACTCTGCTTTAGATATTCTTTCTCAGGAAGATCAAATGACTCATTTCCCTCCATGTATCAGAGCTCTGTTCTTATGCCCATTGTACAGGATCTTCCATAACCACCCAAGAAAATATACTTGCTCTGTCCTCTTGCAGCTCACTCTCTGGTCCTTACCCTCATCTGTTGTCTTAGTGCTGATGGCTTACTTGTTATATACTGCATACTATTCCAACCATTTATAGTCAGTGCTATGATTTGCAGATCAAGTTACTGAGAAACAGACAAGTCAAGTGCATTTTCTAACATGACACATTTGACAGTCAAGCTAGGATTTTAGCCCTTTCAAACAGACTTTGGGTTTTTGTGATTCATCTGGCTTTTCTAGTTGATGTAAATAGACACATAGACTTGACATGGCCTACTCGCACCCATAAGAAGACATTTTGAATTTCACACTACATTTAAGTAAGTAAAATTACTTCTGAGCTAATAATTCCAACTCTTTAAAACTAATGTTTGGGAAGGACAACTCAGAATTTTATCTCACATTTCAGCTTTTCTGGGGTATTCCTCTACTGAATTGTTCAAACCTGTCATTTAGAAGAGCAAGTAGAAAAGTGTCACAGGTGAAAGAAGGGACTGAGAAACCAGAACCAGGTGTGGAGTCCTGATGCTTCTGCTGGGGAGAGCACCTCGGGGAATTCACTTGCTTCTCATCTGGATTTCATCTGTAAGAAATATCAACTCTTGAGCTGTTGGAAGGAATCGGTAAGTTAATGTAAGTATGTAAGCACTTAGAACAGCCTGCTCTTTCATAAGCACTAGTTATGCTCCAGGGTAATAATATTTTGTTTTGTACCATATGTATTTGAAGCATTTTAAGATTTTTTTCATGTTGAGTGTATTTTAGCTTTACATAAAGCAGAAAAAGTAGGAAAGAGGTTCTCTGTAAACTTGTCACTCAGCTTCCTTTAGTGCTAATATCTCACATAGCTGTCATCTTTTATTGGGGAATGATATTTGGAGATCAACATCCAGGTGCAAGTGTTCCTTTTGATTTTGATATAGGATTGCTTTTAAGCTTCTCAGTGGACAGAGCTATGGAATACATTTAAGTATTCTGACACATATATGCTGCATATCTATATTTCCATATCTCTACGTGTACAGGCATATTGCTATCTATCTTAATCATCATTTATTTATCAATTTAATTTTAACATTTGTTCATAATATCCGTTTTTAATTGGTGCATCACAATTATGCATCACAATGAGGTTCAGAGTGATAGAAACACACATGCACACACACTTGGTGTGCCCCCCACTCTCCCCCCATATATATTATAGAAATTGGTATTAATAGAACATAGTGTTATTTGAACTGTTTCCTTCATCAAATATCCCCTTTCACCTCCCCATCTCCCTCCCCCGGTCTCCTTCCACTATGCAACATATCTCTTTATGCATGTATTTTATGACCTGAATAGAAATGAATTTAATATTTTTCCTAAAAATGTTGCTATTTGTTGGCCAATAGACACATGGAAAAATGTTCAACAGCATTAGCAATCAGGGAGATGCAAATCAAAACTACTCTAAGATTTCATCTGACCCCAATTAGAATGGCAAGCATTAAGAAGTCAAACAGCAACAAATGTTGGCGAGGATGTGGGGAAATTGGGGGAAATTGGGACTCTTCTACACTGTTGGTGGGATTGCAAACTAGTTCAACCACTATGGAGATCAGTGTGGAGATTCCTCAGAAAACTGGGAATGGATCCACCATATGATCCGGCT
>PVJS01022842.1:0-30158 GCA_004027185.1 Glis glis | reverse complement strand
GTTTGCCAGCACTGATGGCAACCCGTCCCAGACCAGGCCCCTGTTCTGAGTCTGGTGTTTTCTTGTATGTTGTGACACCTTTGACAGCCTATGAAGTTTATGGTGTGTTCACTAACTTCTTTTGTGTGTGTGGTACTGAGGATTGAACCCAGGGTCTACCTCTGAGCTACACCCCCAGCCCTATTTTTTGTTCTTTATTTTGAAACAGGGTCTCACTGAGTTGCACAGGGCCTCACTAAGTAGCTGAGGCTGCCCACGAACCTGGATCCTCCAGTCTCACCCTCCCAAGTACTGGGATTACAAGCGTGCGCCACCACGCCCGCCTTGTGTTCACTAACTTCTGATTTCCAGATAAGCAGAACACTGAAATTGCCACAAATTATTACATTTAAGTCACATTTTCTCTTTTGTAAGATACATTTACTTGGAATATTTGATTTTTTTTGTGGTACTGGGGATTGAACCCAGGGGCATTCTACCTCTGAGCTACACCCCCAGCCCTATTTTTTATTCTTTATTTTGAAACAGGGTCTCACTAAGTTGCGGAGGGCCTCACTAAGTAGTGAGGTTGGCCGCAAACCCGGATCCTCCAGTCTCAGCCTCCCAAGTACTGGGATTACAAGTGTGCGCCACCCATGCCTGGCTGAAATATTTGATTTTTTAAAAGATGAGAATTGTCAAAATGAGGCCTCATTATAAATTCAGTATTAAATTTCACCATACATTTCTTCCTTTCAGGTCTTAATATGTGCTATGTATATTTTATTTCTTCAAAATGTAAGTTTAATTTGTGGTACCATGTGATTTTTTAAAAAACTGGTAAGTAAAGTGAAAGTTCTCTAATGATTCCACCCCCACTTCCTCCTTAGTGCTTTCCAGCCACAGTGTTAACAGTCGGGTATTACACACACACACACACACACACACACACACACACAGGTGTATATACATGTGTATTTGTTCATACACACAGCCTGCTGGCGCTGGAAGCAGCACTGAGAGCTGCCACCCCGTGCCTGGCACCAGAAATGTGGCCTCTCTATTAGTGTAGACGTCGCACGTTGACAGGGCGGCTCTCCTGGCCGTAGCTGCCAGGATGATAATTATCACCCATGCTGCTGTCAGTCCTGTGGCTAACAGCTGCTTCTTCCTGTGTCGCTGATCCCTTGAAATGTTGTTCTGCACAGCCTTCCTGGGAAGGATCCTTAACTCAGTATACAGCCCCCCGCTTTATATGGGGTGGTGTGAATAAAGGAAACTGCACTGTGCTTCTGACCCCAGCCACATTCTGTGACTTTCTTTGTATCAAACCTGGTTTCCTGCATTAGAATGGGTGTCCCCTCGCTAACGAGATTTCTGGGTCTTTTTTGTAGACAGGTCCTGGGCTGGCCAGATCCTGCTCATTATTTCTTGTTGTATGCAAATCTCTGTCTTTCCTGGAGTGGTCCCAGTGCAGGCTCAGCTGGGAATTGTGCTTCTGAAGAATAATGTATGAAAATGATTTCAAAAAAGGAGTGAGTAAGGGTTCATCCAATACCAAAGTTAATGAGAACTGTATTGATCATTTTTCTTATATACTATGCTGAGTTATTGTTACCAAACTTATAGCTAGATTGTTGTTGTTAATATTATTATTATTTTGAAAGCCTGCCTGGGCATATTCACCTAAAAGTCTGTTGAATGAGGCATGACTTCCCTAAGTACTTGGTGAAAGGGGATGGTTAATTTGACTCTGGGTGCTTGCTCAGAGTTGTCCTTATTACAAGCTGCCTTAGGAAGTGGTAAGCCTGTGCTGAAGGCAGTCAAGGGAGGACTGCTTCAGTAGCTGGTACTGCATCCTGGTAGCCATGGCCTGCCTCTTCCTGTCTTGGCTGCTCACTCCCATTTAGAGTGACCTCGGATCCACATTCCAACCCTGTCTTCCTTTCCTTTGCACAGGGCACATGTGGGTCTTGTGTTCACCGCCATACTTCAGACCTGTTCTGTTTTCCTTAGGGACTCATTTTTCTATCTGCTCTCATTGTGCTAGTGATCTACAAAGTGTATCGTCAGCAGAGGAATGCTTTAAATGCTGTTGTGGTAGAGATATGTGTAGGATAGACTAGACAGTAGGTAGGAAGTATGAAGAATAGGCATCTTGGGGGTGTAGCTCAGTGGTAAAGCATTTCCCTGGCATATGGAGGCCCTGGGTTCAATCCCCAGCATTGCAAAAAGGGAAAAAGAAAGAAAAAGAAAGAAAGAAAGAAAGAAAGAAAGAAAGAAAGAAAGAAAGAAAGAAGGAAGGAAGGAAGAAAGAAAGAGAAAGAGCTCTCTTTTGTTGTTTAATGGATATAGTATTGCAAAAAGGGAAAAAGAAAGAGAAAGAAAGAAAGAAAGAAAGAAAGAAAGAAGAAAGAGAAAGAGCTCTCTTTTGTTGTTTAATGGATATAGTTTTAGTTTTACAAGATGAAAAAGTCCTGGAGATCCATTTTACAAAAGTGTGTATATACTTAACACTATTGAATTCTGTAGACATAAACCTAATTTGGTAAACTTTTATTACATGTTTTGTTTTCACAAGAAAAAGTAGCATCCTTTGTGGAAATAGGTTTAATAGGGGCAGGGTTTTAGGTTTTTTTTTCTTTTTTGTACTTGGCTCTACTTTTCCATTTTTAAATTTATTTTTCATTAATTAAAGTATGTTTTGCAGTATCAGGGATCAAGTCCAGAGCCTTGTGCATGCTAGGCAAAACACTCTACCACTGAGCTACATCCCCAGTTCCCCTCCTTTCCTGTGAATTGGATCAACAGATTAGAGCCGGGGTAGTGCATATCCAATGGAATTCGTTCAGCATTTCTCAAGCCCCTCTCACATAGCAGGCTCTGTGCTTTAGTTGATCATTTGAGAGATGAGGGATGTGAGTCCCGGAGGACAGACAGGGAAAGGAGTCTAGTATTGCCACTTTGCTGAAAGAACTGAGAAAGCCGTTTTCCCATTGAGCAGGAAATCCTGGAGACGCTGTGCCCTTCATGGGCAGTTCATTAGTAATTTAAAGCATACAGATGTACAGTCATTTAGCAAATTTTCAAAACCTTATAATGTAAAGTTTCCGACATGCAAAAGTGGAGGAGGAGTGCGATCTGTTGCCAGCTGGCATCCACTTGTAGCCTCGTTGTTTCCTTATGTCCCCATCCCACTGCATTTTTGGAGCACATTCTTGCTGTGTCATGTTACTTATAAATATTTCAGTAGTTTCAGTGAGAGATAAATATTTTCTTAGAACGAAGCACAGTACCACTATTACCCCAAAATTCTTTCACACTCCTTTTGTGTGATTGATTTGTTCAGGATCTAAACAAGGTCTATACTTTACATTCCATTGACATGTTTCTTTTAACCTGTGGGCCCCATTTCTTATTTGTTTTCTTTGTTCTTGAAGTGTATTTACTGAATAAATCATGTCATTTATCCTGTGTAGTTGCTTATACTGAGTTTTGCTGAATGTATCCCAGTGGTATAATTTAACATTTTTCTCTACTCCATATTTCTTGTAAACTAAACATTAATTTCAGAGGTTTAATCTGATTTAGGTTCATTTTTGTTGCAAGAATATTCATAAGCTGGATAGTGGTATGTGCCTGTAGTCCCAGCCACTCAGGAGGCTGAGGTAGGAGGATCCCTTGAGCCCAGGAGTTTGAGGTCAGTCTGGGAAACACAGTGAGACCCCATCTCAACACAGTGAGATGTTGGGGGCCATCTTAGCCCACGCAATGAGGTCACCATTTCGGGCTGGCTTAACCATGTACAGAGTACATGCTAAGTGGAAATTGTCCACATGCAGACAAGCTTTCTTGGACCAGATGGGATTGAAAGCTGGACATTGCTGACCTCCTATTCTCCCTGAAATGTTCACCTGCCACTCCCTGGTCTTAACTTGTGTTGCCACTTCCTAGTCTTAACTTCTGTTTGCTACTCCCTGGTCTTGTGATCTTCTTCCAATTTGCTTTGTTTGAACCTCTATATAAGAAAGGCCTTGACTACATAAGGCAGGAGAATTTGTCATCTTGGATCCCCCCACACCCCCAATTATTAAATTCTCTCCAAATTATTATATCAGACTTCGTGTTGGTATCATGAGAGAAGACTATTGATCAGGAATCTGCCTGGTGCAACAACCTTCTGTGGCAGGAACCATGGAATAGTTATTAGGGAGCTGCTTAAAGCAGCAACCATCCATGGCAGGACTACGGAGCAAGCAGTGTTCACCAGAGCACCCCAATAGTGATAACCCCCCGTCTCTTTAAAAAGGAAAACACACACACACACACACAAACACACACACACACACACACACACAAGTATGGTCTGTGTTTCCATTAGTACATAATGTCTGGCTGGGTTTTTTTTCTTTGTAATGGTAATAGCCACTTATAATTTTCCTAGCTTCATGATTTAATTATGTGCTGCATGATGTTGCCATTCTAATTTTATTCCTCTATTTATTAGCTGGAACGATAATAAATAGAGATGTAGAGAAGTTTCTTCTTACAAAATATTTTGTGACCCAGAAGTACAGTTCATATAGGGAAGACAGATTAAATGAGTGATTCTTTCTATTTATAAGTCCTTAACATTGCTAGAGATGGCCGGTGAAAATTTTTTCCTTTATTTTAAAAAATTTCAGTGTGAACACATAAATTTTTAACATTTGATGATAAGTTCATTTCAGTTATTCTTATTGATGACCAAATTGTCCTTTCTTTGGCCAGTGGGAGCATCTGTAGGTTAGCCCCTGGCTCACTTTGGCATGACTGCCTCTGAGGGCTTTTCTGTCTGGTGTGACACGAAATTTAGATTCATCTTGTATATTTCCAACTCTAGATGTGAAACCAACCCTTTCTTCAGCCAGCCCTGGCTCCTTTCATGGGGAAATTGTATTTAGAGACCATAATCTGGACGCCACAGGTTGGTGGTGGTTGTTAGCTTTTTCAGAGGACAGAGCTAAGAAATATGTTATTGTTTTTAAGAGAAAATGCCTCATGAGTTTCATACTGTTTTTTCAATACAAATTTAGGGATAGAGAATTCTACTAAACTTTTTTGATTTTATATTTGTACCTCATACTGAAAATCTTGGTTCCTAATATTATTGATACCAGTATTTACTAGTATTACTACTAACATGATTACTGAAAATACTTTTAGAACTAAAAGCATTTTCTACAGTGTTTAAAAATTTTAATGGACACACAAAAATTGTGTGTATTTATGTAAGTGCTTTGTGATGTTTTGATATATGTATGCATTGTGTAATTCCAATTCTTTTCATTCTTAGGATAGATTCCTCTAAGGATATAATGGGAATGTGTACTCTAAGTCACTTGAAGTAGTACCTTTTTACATGGTTACACCAACAATTCAGTGAATATTCAGGTTTTTTTCTTTTGCTTTTGAATTTTAGAGATTAAGGTTTTCTTCTAGCTTTGAGTTGCTGTGAACAAAACCTGACAGAGGAGGAAAGTTTATTTGGGCTCATGTTTTCAGAAGTCTCAGTCTGTGGTTGGCCAACTCCATTGCTCTGGGCCTGAGGTGAGGCAGAACATTATGGTGACAGCAGCATGGTGGAGCAGAGCTGCTCTGCTCGTGACAGCCAGGAATGAGGGAAGTAGAGAGGGAGGGAGAAAGAGAGAGAAAGGAAGGAAGGAAACAAGCCAGCCGGCCAGGAGAAGATAAATCCTTCCACGACACACCCCCAGTGACTTACTTCCTCCAACTAGGCCCCTCGTCCCAGCATTCCATTCAGCCGTCAATGGATTAATCCAATGAATGGATTATTAATTCACCAACGAGGAGGTCAAAGCCCTCATGATCCAATCATTGCCCCAAAGCTCCACCTCTGAACTTTGCTGCATTGGAGACCATGCTGTCAGCATGAGACTTTGGGGGACATTCTAGATCTATACCATAACAGGTTTTTAAAAATTGATTATTAAAGAAATAATTATGGAAAATGTGTACATAGTTCCAGAACCAACTGTGTAGAACAAGACAGAATCAGAAAAGTCTGTTTTTGATTCCTGTCTCCTCCACCTTGTTCAGGATTCCATTTAAAACATGTAAGTAAAGCCAAGCATGGTGGCGCACGCTTGTAATCCCAGTACTTGGGAGGTTGAGACAGGAGGATCACAGGTTCAAAGTCAGCCTTGGTAACTTAGTAAGACCCTGTTTCCAAATAAGAAATAAAATTGGACTGGGGGTATAACTGGAGGTAGAATGCCTCTGGATTCAATCCCCAGTACCATACACACAAGAAGAATAAAATAGGGCTGGGGGTATAGCTCAGAGGTAGAATGCCCCTGGGTTCCATCCCTAGTACCACAAAAAAGTTAAACAAACAAACAAAAAACATGTAAGTAAGCCGGGCGTGATGGCTCATGCTTGTAATCCCAGTACTTGGGAGGCTGAGACAGGAGGATCACAGGTTCGCGGTCAGCCTCAGCTACTTAGTGAGGCCCTCCACAACTTAGTGAGACCCTCCGCAACTTAGTGAGACCCTGTTTCAAAATAAGAATAAAAAATCGGGCTGGGGGTGTAGCTTGGAGGTAGAATGCCCCAGGGCTCAACCCCCAGTACTGCCAAAAATAAAAAATAAAAAAACATGTAAGTGTGTGCCTGCACATCCACATCTACGTTTGTTTCTGCCTACCCCATCTTAGGTGAGTGGTAGCACACTATGTCTAATTTTCTTCTCACTTTTTTGTCTCCCTGTTATTTCCTGTTGACGACTCCATGGAAGTACACAGAGACATTTTTTCTGTTCTTCTGCAGCTGTGTTGTATTTCATTGTATAAATGCACCACTGATTTTACAACTATTCCCATGTTAATGGACATTTGGGTTGTCTTTTATTTCTCACTGTCACAAGGGAACTGTAATGAATACCATTCACACACACATACACACACATATGTACACACACATAAACACACATGTTTTTGCCACCGTATATATGGATTTCAGTTGTAAACAGAATAACTTGATTTTAGAAGTATCCAGGGGTACGATTACTGCCACCAAAAGGATTGTTCTGGGAGTAGCGGCAGATGCTGGAGGCATCGAGGGTCAGGGTCTTCTTTGAGTATGGGTCGACCAGTTGGAATTCTGTGCCATTATTCTTGTATAAACCATATCCATATACTAACCTCTATTTTTTTCTCACTTTAGTTTCTTTAAAGTCGATTGGCTTATGTCATTGTAGAAGCTCATGTCATTGTTCTTGAAGTTAGACTGTGTTAGTTTTCCGTCACTATAACAAAACACCTGAGATAACTTACATAGAGGGAAGGTTTGTCTTGGCTCACAGTTTTGGAGGTCCCAGTCCCTGGTCAGTGGCCCTGTTGCTTTGGGCCCGTGGCAAGGCAGCATGTCACACTGGGAGCATGTGTCAGCGCCAAACCCCCTTACCTCATGGCCAGGAAACAATGGCGAGAGGGAGGAAGGGCTTGGGGTCCAACTGTCCCTCCCAAGGCATGCCTCTAATGACCTAAAGGCCTCCTAGTGGCCCCAGCTCTTAAAGTTTCCACCACCTATCATAGCCCTGCCTTGGGGATCAAGCCTTTGGGGGGGCCTCAGCATCCAAACAAGCACAGAGCAAGCCTCAGTAACAAAGCAGTTTCAGAGTTTGTTTTCAGTCAGGGCATACTGTGGTATCACTCTGCCATCTTCCGTGAAATCCTGAGGACTTTGAAGTTGAGTCTTGGTCTTCATGTTGGCAAAGTTCAGGAGCAGGGCAGTCTTTGTATGGTAAGGCCTTGCTCCCCGCAGTCTGGTGAGAGTGTCAGTGGCCAGAGGGAGTGTGTGTGGGGAGCCCTCTTTCTGGCTGAGGGAAGGGAGTGTGGCTTTGATGAGGTGCTGCTGGTGCTGACATGTTTTGTGCCCTTGTTTAACTGCATAGACGTGGCTTTTCATTACCTTGCTACCTATCCAGCATTGGATTTTTGACTCAAAGGTTGAAATTTCTCATCTGTAACCTATGAAACTTAAGTTTTCCTCTATCTTAAAAAAAGCTTTTGTCAGCAATTTAAAAAAATTTATAACTGTGGCCTTTTAAAATTACATTTAAAAGATGCTTAAATCCCCTCTCACTGTATTGGAATTCCATTATAATTTTGAACTGTCTGATGTGGTCAATCTGCTGCAGATATTTAAAGGTCAGTGGTTTCTTCCCAATTGAAATGAATTGTGCCAGGTTGAGAAAAGACTGAATTTTTCTTAGACTTTCCTAAATTTCCAGTAGGGTACATGGTCACCATTTGAGACAGTGAACAGGGTTGGTTAGTAGTTTGAGTTACAAATGAAATTCCCAGTCATTTTGGGGCTACTATCTGAGAGACAACCTTCTTTTATTGAATGGATTTTATGTGCTAGGCTCTGGGATAGAGAGAGAGAGAGAATGGTGAGCAATCTTGGCCTTTGGGGAGCGTGCAGCCCAGTAGAGGAGAAGGCCATTAATTAAAGAAGTCAATAAATGTAAAATTCCAGCTGCGATCATTACGACTGATGTAGAGGTTCTTCTTGCTCTGATGAGCTATCAATGTGGAATTTCTTCCCTAAAGATGGTCGGAGGGTTGAGCAAGAGGTGGTTAGATCAGGAAGGGAAGGAGGGGAGGGCCCTGTGGTGGGGAGGAGCTGGGAACTATGAGGGGACTGGAAGAACTCCACTGCTGCTGAGTGGCACCGAAGGAGGAGTCCAACCACAGAGGGCCCCATAGGCTGGCAAACAGGTGTCTTGAGTTATAACTTAGAGACCATAGACTTTACCGTCACAAGTGTGTCAGGGAGGCAGTAAATGTAGTTGTGTACCCCTTTTCGTAATCCATTTTACCACATCTCCATTGCCCCAGAACTTCCCTGTGCCCATGTACAGGCAACCACTGATCTGCTTTGTCTCTAAGAATTCACCTTTCAAGGGACTTCATAAAAGCAGAATCATACCATATGTCGTTTCTTACATCTGACTTCTTTCAAGGTGCATGCTTTTTGAGGGTCAGTCATGCTGTGGCATGTGTTGTTGGGTTTTTTCCTTTTAACTGTGGAAGAGTATCCCCTCGTATAGATAGGCCACATTTCAGGTATTCTTGAGCTGATGGACATTTGAGGTAATTCCAGTTTGGGGCTATTAGGAATAATGCTGTTATGACTGCTCATCTGTGTGACTTTGTAGATATATGTTTTCATTTCTCTGTATTGATTCCAAGGACTGGAATACCTGAGTCATATGGTAAGTTTAACTTTTTAAGAAACTGCCAGACCATTTTTCAAAGTGTTGCCATCAGCAACACATGAAGGTTCCAGTCTTTTAAATCAAGCAGTTAGCGTTGACTGGCTTTTTGATTATAGTCATTCTAGTGTGTGTGTGGGGGGGGTGGGGTATGAGTGGTATCTCAATATGGTTTTAATTTGCAACATTTTTCATGAGTTCATTAGCTATTCATAGATCTTTTGGGTGAAATGTCTATTAAAATGTTATGCTTGTTTTAAAACCGGGTTGTTTGTCTTTGTTGGGGTTTAGAGAATCATATCCTCAAAATGTGCTTTTTGGCTGCTGAGCAGTTTGGTCTAAAAGATACTAAAAGGTCTTAAGAGCCGGCTCAGAATTGAGGTCTCTCTAACCATATCTCTTCTCTTCCCCTAAGCACCAGGCAGATGAGGCTTTGTATGTAATTCCTTTATCTGCATTAGGACTGGACTGCAAAAGGAACACCATTGCCTTCCATTCCCACCCTGAAATCCCATTATCTCAGAAAAGGAGGCTGAGGACGGCACCGCACTGGGGCACACTGCCATTACAAGATAATGTCTGTTCCCTGGGACAGAATCATCTTACAGGCTAATTTCTATCTCATCCTCCAAATTGTCCACATCCTCCTCCCCAAGAGAAAGAGGAGTATTTGAGCTTCTGAATCATGCTGTGCTAGTGAGGGATTGCAATAAATTTGAGTATTTTTCACTAATCTGTATTTAAAATGTTTTTATTGGTGCATCGTAGTAAACTTCCAAGTGGTACATTCACATATGCACAAACATTTCTTGCTGTGTTGCCCTCTGTGCTCCACTCCTCCCCCCTTCCTCCCCATACATGCTAGTGCAATTGGTGGCGATACCTTTATATGCAGACATGACATTATCTGGTCTGCTTCCTTCCTGCAGCCTCTGTTTTCCTCTCCCCCTCCCTCGATTTTTTTGTCAGTTTATCCCAGTGGACCTTCAGAGGGCAGAGGGCAAGTTTCCCTTCACCCCTGCAGATTCTTCAGTTGCTCCAGTTCTTATACTTCCTCTGTATATTCTGGATACAAATCTTTGATCAGATGTATCGCCAGATTTCCACCCCTCCCAGTCTGCAGCTTGTCTTCAGTCTAATTTGTAGTGTATTTAAAAATGTAAAACTTTTAAATTTGATTAAGTTTGATTGATCCATATTTTCTTTTGTAGGGGAGAGGTACTGGGGAGTGAACCAAAGGGTGTTCTACCTCTAAGCTACATCACTAGCCCTTTTCTAAAATTTATTTTTATTATTATTATTATTATTGTGTGTGTGTGTGTGTGTGTGTGTGTGTGTGTGACTAGGGATTGAACCCAGGGACATTCTACTTCTGAGCTACACCCCCAGCCCTATTTTATTTTTTATTTTGAAACAGGGTCTCTCTCACTAAGTTGCGGAGGGCCTCACTAAATTGCTGAGGCTGGCCAAGAACCTGCGATCCTCCTATCTCAGTCTCCCAAGTACTGGGAGTACAAGCGTGTGCCACCACACCTGGCTGATTTTTTTATTTTGGAATAGGGTCTTGCTGAGTTGCTGAGAGTCTTGCTGAGGCTGTTTTCGAACCTCTGATCCTCTTGTCTCAGCTTTCCAAGTACCGGAAATACAGGCATGTGCCACCATTCCCAGATTTTATTTTATTTTTTTGAATAACACCCATAGTGGTGGCCATTGAAGCCAACGTACTGGATTAAATCATCCAGAAAGAAGAGGCACAGAGTGAGAATTGGAGAGGGTCAAGTGGAGCTTTGAGGAATCTTATCATCTAATGTCCTGAATGTCGCGTTAAGGAAGTCAAGAGAAAAGAGCGAGTGTGTCAGATCCAGTACCAGGAGGTCTGGACAGTGTCCTTCAGACTCACAGCATGGTGAGCACTGTTGACCTCACTGCACTGAGTCCAGACTGCATTTAGTTGCAATGTGTGTGGAAAATGAAGAAAGGAAAAAGGCGAGTGTAGACAACTCTTAGACAAGTGGGCTACAGGGATTGGTAGCAGGATATAAAGGGAGTGAAGGCAAGTGAAGTGTTTTCGCTTTAAAAAAAATTTTTTAATAAGACAAGAGAACCTACTTATTCAGAACCTAAATAGTGTCCCAGGTATAATTTTCTTTTAGAAAATATGTTGACATAGGTGTGGACCCATTTAAGCCACGAGTCTCCTACTTGTTAACTCACTATACATTCTCTGTTTCTTCAAAACATCTGTAAAATTAAAAACAAAAGTAATACTTGAAAATAATTTTCTGAAAAATGAAATATAGGTCCAAACTCTCTTATTCAGAACCCTTGGGTCAGAAATTATTTCAGATTTAGAAAACTTCATAGTTCTAAAGAAAAGTCATCTGTCACATATACTAGATATTATCAGATACCATTGAGGTTTGGGCTAATTCTCCTTAATCAGACCTGTTACCGTTTCTGCATTGAAGTAGGTTATAGTAAGTAGCACAAGTAGGGTCTATGAGTAACTTCCTATCAGGTCAGGTCAGGTCAGGTTTAGGTCCCCAAGAAGTTCATGTAAGATTAGGTCTTATTGTTAAATAAGGAAAGAAGGGCTAGGGTTTGTTTCCTTGTTTCGTAGTTTTCTGAATTCGAGCCTGTGGTGAGGCCATGGTAGCAGGCAGCGTCCTGCTTGAAGACAGGGGTCTTGCTCTGCTCCTCTAGTCCGTGTGACCTCCTCCTGCTACATGGAACCCGGGGCTGTTCCTTTGATGGTTGCTTCCATGTTTTCAAATGATATGCTTACACTACTTCCTGCCTTATAACTATTAGATATTATCTATTGACCTCCTTTTATACCCCATGTCCCTTCTCCCCATCCTCCCGACAGTTATGTTAGATCATTATAATGTTCACACCATTATCATAGTGAAGTATTTTTTATTTTAGAGCCAAGTAATTATATTTTTTCTTTTATAGTTTGTTATTAATAATTGCTTCCTATTTTCATTTGCATGATTATTGTTATACATACCCTCAGTTCTTCTTAGGTGGCCATGATAGTATCTGTCACTCCATCTTCCATTTGAGACTTCTTTTATGCTAGAGACCTGTCCTGGAAATGTTCATACATCTGCTCTGTTCTCTACTGATTCTCTCTTGGCTGCTGTATAGCCTTTGCTCTGTGCCTTTTCCAAGGTAAATGTTTTCTGCATTCTGTGTTTTTCTCTCTTCCTCAATTTAGTTTCTTATTTTGCTCTAGAACATATCTTCCAGGAGTGTCCTTTAAAAAATGCTTGGGAAATTTATTTTCCAACTTCTCATGCCCCAACATGAGAAGTTATCCTCTCTTCTCATTTGTTTTCTTCTGCCATCTGGACCCCTTTGGTGCTATTGAGATATCTAGTTTTATTTTGATTTATATCCCTTTGTAATGTAAGAACTGTCTTACCTCCTCTTATAGGAAAGTTTATCTTTACCTTTGGTATCTTAGAACTTTATGATAATATATAACTGGGCACGGTGGCACACAGCTGTAATTCCAGCTACTTGGGAGGCTGAGGCAGGAGGATCACAAGTTCGAGGCTAGTCTGGGCAATTTAGGAAGACCCTGTTCAAATAAAATTTTAAAAAGGGCTTGGAGCCAAGTGTGGTGGCACAGACCTGTAATCCCAGCTACTCGGGAAGCTGAGGGAGGAGGATCAAAAGCTCAAGGCCAAACCTGAGCAACTGAACAAGACTGTCTCAAAATAAATAAAAAGGGCTGGGGATTTAGCTCAGTGGTAAAGTGCCCCAGGGTTCAATCCCGAGTACCCCCCCAAAAAAGGGCTGGGGATACCGTTCAGAGGTAGTGCACTTGCATAGCAATCCCCAGTACTGGGGGAAAAAAGAATGAAAGAAAAGAAAAATAAAGAATTTTATGATAATATAAATATGCTGGTGTGGACTTTTTGTTTTTTAAATTCATTGTACCAGGTACTTACTGGGCCATTCAGTCTGGGGCTAGTGTCTTTCTGTCTTTGGAATTTCTTGTATACTGCATTGTATTGTATCTCCCTCTCTCTATGTTTTCTGCTCCTTTTTGTAACTCCTTTTGGGTCAGATGTTGGAATTCTTGGACTGATCTACAGACATTCTTAGGCTCACAAATTCTTCTGTCATCTTTGTCTCTTACTTTCTGTTGTGTCTTGACAATTTCTGTGATTTAACTTTCTAATAATCCTTGTATTGGATTTTTAATTTCTAAGAGTGTTTATTTTTCCTCTTTCATATTATCAAGTTTTAGCTCTATGAATGCTATATTATCTGTACCTCTGAGAGGCTATTGACTGACTTATTCAAAGGGATTTTAAAAATTTAAAAAATGTTTTCTCTTTGTTTCTCCCAGTTTTCTTGTTTGTATGTTTTTGTTTGGGTTCATTTCTTCTGGAGCTCTTTTCCTGAGTGAGAGTACTAACTTAGAAAAGGCCAAGGACAGCCTCTGTGAAAGGGGGCCGCAGAGGTTAGCTTGCTGAATTGTGCACTCAAGTGTCACTGTAGACACCTGAGAAAGTCTGGTTATAGGAGGAAGGAGGGTAGTAGCATTGAAAGCATTTTTATTTTTGTTTTTAGGGATGAGAGATACATAAAACACTGACACTGAATTTTTTCATTTGTTTATAGCATCACCTAGTGACATAGACCACTCATTCCACGCATTTTTCTTGAGGAATTGATGTGAAGACTTTAGGAAGGCCGTAGTGAAAATACGGGGGGAGGAAGCTAGCGAAGCCAGGAGGAGGGGGCAGAGGGCCTCAGGTATTTTCCTAGAGCTGGGGAATCCCCTTCCTTTGCATTGCAAAACATAATTTACCTAGTTCATGAAAGGGTTGGAGGCTGTAGGATCAGTGGAAAGAAATCGAGGAACTTTACAATAAATATTGTTAAATAGCAAAAGTGTGTGAACTCATGGTCAAACCCTGGGCATGTGGGCTTCCCACACAAGGAAATCTGTTAAGAAGGAACAGTCTACTCCTCTGGTGGAATGAAGGCTTCTACACTATTTTAGAACAAGTAGTTTCTTTTATAACCATGACTTAGAGAAAAATACAGTCACGAATAGCTCTTGTTCATTCTTTTCTGCATTCTGTAAAAGATGATGGTTCCTGCCGCAGATATGTTTCTAGCATAGCACCAAGATACACACGCTGGGGGGAAAAAAACAAAAAACAGCAGACAGCTTTGTGAGTAGTGGGCCAGTGCTCAAATTTCTGAACAGTGGTCAGGTACCAAGCATCCCTTGTCTGCTGTGGCATAATGCCGGATTCCTGCTTGCTAGCAATTTGTGCTCTGAGCTCCATCATCTCTGCTGGTGTGCAAAGGCCAGTCCATTGCAGTTGCATTTTGTGGAAAGTGTGCCAACTAGAAGTAGTATGGCATGAATATAACAATAAAATTAGTCTCACTGTGAGTAAAATATAAAGTAACGCAATCTCCAGGATCAGTAACTTTGGGAATGACAGATCTAAGAGCTTGATGAAGAAAGACAAACTGTTTCCATGATGCACAGTACTGTTTTGTAAGGGAGAGCACTCTGCAAAAACATTAGAGGGAATGCTGTAAAAACAGAAAAGGAGTAGAAAGCAACTCCTACAGTGGAAAACATCTGTGTCCTCCTCCTTTATTTCAGTAGGAAAGCTAGGCTTGTGTTCTGTGGGGCCATCAGAAAGGCATTCCTCACAGGTCCGCCCACAGGAGACCAACATTCTGACGATTGTCAGCCTGTGTGGAATCACTTCAGCTCTTAAAAAAAAAAAAAAAATATATATATATATATATGTATATATATACACACTATAAAACTAATGTCTCATTACTAAAGATTTGGAAATCAGAGAAATGAAAAACCATTTATATTGCTACATCATTAAACTGCTGTTACTGTATTCATTTATATGACCATTATTGTGATATGTATAATTTTTATCACCTGCTTCTCTGCCCTTCTCTATTGCTTATAATGACCACATAATATTCCCTTGATTCTACTAATACCACAGTTTACATAGCTTCGCCCCAATTTGGTTATTTAAGTTGAAAACCTTGGGGTTCTTAGATTTTTGCATGCTTTCTTAGGTGAAGCTTACCAACGTAAGCTTTGGCATGGTCCCTGGGCCCTGGTGCTCAGCCTTTTCCCAATGGGTATTCTCTGTTTATGGTACTCTCACAGAGGCTATGAGAACACAGGCCAAATGGATAGGTTTCACCATGTTTTTGTAGGAATTTGTTAGGGAAAAATATGGTTCTATGAGCTGTTTGCCTTTCCTTGATGTGAAGCTGTTAAGTGGTGATCCGGGAGAGTAAACCACAGGCTTTACTACCTCTGTGTCCTCATTTGTTAAATGGCTGCTCCTGTGCTCTCCTCAGTTATCTATGAGGGCTTTAATGTTTTATAAAAAATTATTTTCATTAATTTCATCTGTGAAAAAGATTAACTTTCTGTCCTGTATGCTACACGTTTTCCAGTCTTCCATTTGCCTATTTTCTTTTTGTTTTATTGGTGCATTGTGGTTATACATCATAGGAAGGTTCAGAGTGATACGTTTCCATATGCACACAACATCTCTTGGTGCATTTCCCTCCACACCCCACCCTCCTCCTCACTTCCTGTACGTGCTAGTGTTATTGGTAGTGGTACATTCATATACAAGCGTACCATTATAGAGTCATACCTACAAACGATTTTTTCTTTGTGATTTTTAACGTTAATTCTAGGCTTTGAAAGTCATTCTCCATTTAGTTTCTTAATGAATTCATGTGTAATTGACTGTATGCTTTCTCTGTGTGTCCTTATATTTAACTTTTATATCTATCAGAATTTATTTTGATGAATGAAGTGTGAGTCTAAATTGATACAGTTTTCCCCTTCTGGATTGTTAAAGTTATCCCAATACTACTTATTGAATAACTTGTTCCTTCCTATAATTTTGGACTGCTCCCTCTGTTTGCTACTATACTCTTCTGTATAATTCAGTTAGTGTGCATGTGTGTGTGTGTGTGTGTGCACTAACTGAATATACAAAAGACATCTAGTGTCTTTTGCAGAGAAATCTAAGTATATGTTAAAAATAGCAGTGTGACAATGTGCTTCTTTTGCTTTTTTTTTTCATGGTACTGGGGATTGAACACAGGGGCATTCTACCTCCGAGCTACACCCTCAGCCTTATTTTTTGTTTTCATTTTGAAACAGGGTCTCGCTAGGTTGATGACAGTCTTACTATTTGCTAAGACTGTCCTTGAACCTGCGATCTTTCTGTCTCAGCCTCCCAAGTACTGGGATTACAGGCATGCACCACCACGCCCAGCTGTTATTTTGCTTTTTAGTTTAATTAGAATGTCTCTAAAAGGTGTGTGTGTGTGTGTGTGTGTGTGTGTGTGTGTGTTTTAATTTAATAGGACTGGGTATTGAACCCAGGGCCTTGTACATGCTAGGCAAGCACTCTAACACTGAACTACATCTACTAGCCCTTATTTTTAATTTTTTATTTTGAGACAGGGTCTCACTAAGTTGACCAGGCTGGCCTTGAACTTGGGATCCTCTTGCTAGAAGGTCTCTAAGCATTTTGCTGTGTATGTTAAATTTTGGCTTGAGATAGATTTTTTTAAAATGTTATTAGGAATTCTCCATTACTACTTTCTAAAAGGCTTTGAAACTCTATATTTATGTTAGATTTTGTTACTTGTAGCATCTAGTGGCAAAAATGACTGATTTTCTTGTCTTTCTCAGGGGACAAGGTCTTAGTCCTGGATGGTGGTGGCTCCCCATCTGCACTCTGGGTTTTCTACAGGCGTGGGAGGCTCAGGTGTGTGCACATTGAACCCCCCCCCCATGTTGCCCTTGCTGTTTGGTGCTTCCCTGTCTTGTGAATGTGCCGCCAGAAGCCAGAGAACAGAGCAGGGTGCTACTGGGGCCTGGCACCGTGCTAGCAAGGGCGCAGGGAGGACGGCGGACCTTTCATCGGTGATTGGTCCATGGGAGGCTGCAGCTGGCCTCTTAGTCTTCTGGCTCCCATGTCATCATCTGTATTTGTCTACAGCATTGTTGTTGGAATGGGCAGAATCATTTGTTTATTTTGACCATCTGGAAAGTACACAGAACAGTTCAGTTGTGGAGCCATGCTAGTCATCTTCGTCATCCGGCCTTCCTCCTGCTCGCCTTTGAGGGTTGGCATTGCCATCCTTGCTTCCCCTCAGTTTTCCTAGAGGTCCAAATAAATATCAGAAAGAATTTAAGGTCCCAGCTGGGTGAATCTTGTATTACACCGAGGCATAAGCGCACAGAAAATAGTACTGAAAAGATAAAGCAAACAGACAGGCCTTTGTGATGCAGTGAGAGGACATTACTGCAAACGCCTGGCACTCCCTGCTGGTGGGCACGCTCCGGACAGCCGTTATGCATGTGCACGTGGGCGCAGTCTTGAGCTTCACAGCAGCCCTGTGAACTGAATAGTGGTTACTACCCTTGTCTTTCAAAGACAGGAGGTAAGAGTTTAGAAGTCCCTCAGTTTGTGCGAGGACTTGAACGTCAGTTTCTCACTGCTGACTTTCTGCTCCTTGTATTTTCTCTCTCAAAAGTAGAAGAGTGAGAGATAGGGAAGCAGTGGCCATCCCCATGTCATCTGGGTAGATTACAATGAGGGATAGCATAGAGGAAAAATAGATTTCTTTCTTAGTCCACTTTAACTATTTGCATATTCTTTTTAAAAATAGCTTTATTGAGATATAGTTTACATCCATTACAATTCAGTGATTTAAAGTGTATACTCCAATGGCATTTAGTGTTCTCAAGACTTATATAGCCATCAGCATTGTCGATTTTAAAATATTTTCATTACTTTGAAAAGAAATCCCTACCCATTCCCACCCCGCCCTTGTCAACCACAAATCTACTTTTTGTGTCTATAGATTTATCTACTCTGGACATTCATGCAAATTTGTCATATAATATATGATCCTTTGTGACTGGCTTTCATTTAATATTTTTTCAACATTCATCTATATTGCATGTATTAGTACTTTATTCTTCTTATTCCTGAATGTGATTCCATTGAATGGATAATACCACACATTTATCTATCAGTTGATGGATATTTGGGTTGTCCTGCCTCTTGACTATTAGGAATAATGAGGTGCGAACATTTATGATCAGCTTTTTGAGCAGTATTCATGAATCGGGTAGACGTTTTTGTTTCTTTTGGGCGCATATGCCCTAAGAGTGAAATTGCTAGGTCATCTGGTAACATGTTTAACATTTTGAGATAGAATTAGACTGTTTTTCAGAACAGCTGCATACATTCCCACCAGCATCAGGTTTCAGTTTTACCATATGCTTGCCAACACTTGTTATTTATCTTTAATTAGGGACATAAGTAAAATGCTATCTCATGGTTTTGATTTGCATTTCTCTGATGGCTAATGATTTTGAGTAACCAATTTTCATTGGGTTTGTTATTGAATTGTAAGAGTTCTTTAAGCCGTGCATAGCCGGCTATAATCCCAGTACTTGGGAGGCTGAGACAGGAGGATTGCAGGTTTGAGACCAGCCCCAGCAATTTAGTGAGGCCCTCAACAACCTAGGGAGACCGTTTTCAAAACAAAAAATAAAATAGAGCTGGGGGTGTAGCTTAGAGGTAGAATGCCCCTGAGTTCAATCCCTACCGAGAGAGAGAGAGAGAGAGAGAGAGAGAGAGAGACTGAGAGAGACTCTTTATATATTTTAGATGCCAAGTCCCTTACTAGATATATGATTTGCAAAAACTTCTATTCTGTGGATTTGCCTTTTCAGGTTTTTTTTTTTTTTTTAGTGCTAGGGATTGAACCCAGGAGCCTTGCACATGCTAAGCAAGCACTCTACCACTGAGCTACATTCCCAGCACTTTATATGTTTTATTTTGAGACAGGGTCTTACTAAGTTGCCCAGATTGGCCTTGAACTTGTGATCCTCCTGCCTCAGCCTGCCCAATATCTGAGATTACAGGTGTGCACCACTATGCCTGTCAATCTTTTCACTTTCTTAATGCTGTCTTTCTTTTTTTATGAGGAAGAGATGCAAACTGATTGTTTTTTATGAAGCTGTCTAGTTGTTCACCCGGTGAAAGACATTCTTTCATCACAGAATGGTCTTGGTGCCCTTGTTCAAATTCAGATGACCAGAGATACCTGAGTTTATTTCTGGACTCTAAATTCTATTCCAGTGAGATACATCTTATTCCAGCATCTCTGTCTTGATAACTGTTCCTTTGTAGTGAGTTTTGAATTTGGGAAGTGTGACTCCTCCAACTTTCTTATTCTTTTCCCAGGTTGTTTTTGCAATTCCTTTTTAAAAAATGTATACTTTTATTGGTACATTGTAGTATCACATCATAATGTAATTCAGAGTGATAAGGACACACATGCACACAGCACTTGGTGAGCTTCCCTCAGCTCCCTTCCCACTCCCTCCTCTTCCCCATACATGATATTGAGATTGCCATTGGTAATTTCACATATGTACATAATGTCAGTGGAAGTGTTTCCTTTATTAATTCTACCCCCCACCCTGACCTACCCTGAGACCCCCTTCCTCACTCTACTGGGGTTTCTCCCCCATTATCTAAAGTCCCTCTGTATCCTGATGATTACTCCCTAGCTTCCGCAATTGAAAGAAAACATATGACCCTTCACTTTCTGTGACTGAGTAATCTCACTTAACACAGTGTTCTCCAGGTCCCTCCATTTTCCTGCAAATGACAATTTTGTTCTTCCTTATTGCTGAGTAGAATTCCATTGTATGTATATCCCATACTTTAATAATCTATAAATCTGTTGATGGACACCTAGGTTGGTCCCATAATTTGGCTGTTGTGAATTGTGCTACTATAAACATGGATATGCATGTGTCACTATAATATTCTGATTTCAGTCCCTTTGGAAAGAGCCCCAGGAGTGGTATAGCTGGATCATATGGTGGATCCATTCCCAGTTTTCTGAGGCATCTCCACACTGATCTCCACAGTGGCTGCACTAATTTGCAAACTCACCAACAGTGTAGAAGAGTTCCTATTTCCCCACATCCTCACCAGCATTTATTGTTGTTTGACTTCTTGATGACTGACATTCTAGTTGGGGTTAGATGGAATCTCAGGGTAGTTTTGATTTGCATCTCCCTGATTGCTAAAGATGTTGAGTATTTATTTATTTATTTATTGGCCATTTGTGTTTCTTCTTTTGTGAAGTGTCTACTTAGTTCAATTGTCCATTTCTTGATTGAGTTGTTTTTTTTTAGTGTTGTCTTTTAAGTTCTTTGTATATTCTAGATATTAGTCCTCTATCAGAGAAGTAGATAGCAAAGATCTTCTCCCATTCTGTAGGCTCTCTAGACTCTTGATGGTTTTCTTTGCTGGACAGAAACTTTTTAATTTAATGCCATCCCATTTATTAATTCTCGTTTTAATTTCCTGAGCTTTGGGGGTCTTATTGAGGAAGTTTCTACCTGTGCCTATATGTTGGAGTGTTGGGCCTATGCCCTCCTCTAGTAATTTCAGTCTAATTTCCAGGTCTTTGTTCCATCTCGAGTTGACTCTTGTGCAGAGTGAGAGGTGGGGATTTAATTCCATTTTTCTACAAATAGATAACCAGTTTTCCCAATACCATTTGTTGAAAAGGCTGTCTTTTCTCTAGTGTATGTTATTGGCACCTTTGTCAAAAATCAGTTGTCTATAAGTGTGTGGATTTGTTTCTGCATCTTTTATTCTATTCCATTGGTCTATATGTCTGTTTTTGTGCCAATACCATGCTGTTTTTATGACTGTAGCTCTGTAGTATAATTTGAAGTTAGGTATTGTGTCCATGGTTCTTATTGCTGAGAATTGCTTTGGCTGTTCTAGGTCTTTTGTTTTTCCATGAATTCTGGAATTAGCTTGTCAAATTTCTGCAAAGCAGTCAGTTCACATCTTGATAGGAATTACTTTGACTCTTTAGATTTGGGAAGAATTGCCATCTGTTATTGCAACTTATTTAAATATAAACATAGCCAGCTGTGGTGGTTCATGCTTGTAATCCCAGTACTTGGGAAGCTGAGACAGGAGGATCGCAGGTTCATAGCCAAGCCTCAGCTACTTAGCGAGGCCCTCCGCAACTTAGTGAGACCCTGATTCAAAATAAAGAATAAAAAAATAGGGCTGGAGGTGTAGCCCAGAGGTAGAATGCCCCTGGGTTCAATCCCCAGTACCGCAACAAACAAACAAACAACAAAAACAAAAAACAAAAAACAAAAAAATATAAATATAAAATGCCAATCTCACTCTTGGAAATTTGAACAATGTTTGAGCTCAGTTATGTTTCTCTTCACTTCTCAGCTTGAAGTCCATGGCCCAAAATGACTCTGCCAGTGGAGACTGTCTTCTGTAGAGAGGGAGACTGGACTGGAGGCTGGGATGAGCATGCCACTGCATCAGATTTCTGCCATTCCACCCCAGGACGCCACCTCTGCTAGAGTCTTCAGAAGTAAGACCAAAGAAAAGGAGAGGGAAGAACAGGTAATGCGAGAATACCTTTTTTTTTTTTTTAGTTTTGTTGTTCTTATTAAGATTGCATTAAATATGATCTAGAATTATACTTCAGCTCTGCAGATCATGGTTTACCCTGGGAATATCCCATGAAGCACACAAATAGTCCTGCTCAGTACAGTTGTCTTTTGTTAGGTTTCTAGGTTTTCAGATTTTGGTGTAAAGTATTCTGCTTGTCAATGGTTAAGTCTGCCTGCTTATGTCTAGTAAATCACCAAGACACCGTTCTTTGAATTTTCAGAATATGATGAAAAGCATAAATTTGTTTGAACAAAAATTTAAGAATGCTCTGCTTGGTTCAGAGGGCACCTTGTTTAATACCACACAGCCCATCTGCCCTCGTACTGCTTGTGATCTGGATTGACAATCAAATATGCATATGAGTTTAATAAGGTCAGTGTTGAAGGAAGTTCAGGACTTCTGGTTCCAGCCCAGGGATCAAGCATGTCTTCCTGGAGAATACGGCATTTGTGTGGAGAGCTGTAGCAGTGACCTGGAGTTGGTTAGGAGAATGGGAGAAGGTGGAGCGTTCTGGGTTAGGGAGATGCTACTTGCTGAATGCCCAGAGGTTACAGCCAGGTGCATTTAAGGAGATTAAAACAGAATAACTTGAACATAAAGGTCAATTTGAGAAGTAGCAAAATAGGAGGTTGGAAAAGTTAGCAGGAAGTTTCCTTAAGGAATTTGGATTTATCTGTGCACAAGAATGAATGGACATATTTTTGTTCGTAAAACTCACTGAGGCTGGAGTTTGAAGAATGAATTTAATAATTTGTAGGAAGACTAGAGAATTATTTAATAGTTTACATGGTCCGTGCTTGGCAAACGTTTTTTGCAAAGAACTGGATAATAAATACAGTCACATGTTGCTTACTGATGGGGATACATTCCAAGAAATGGGGCGTAAGGCAATTTCATCATTGTTTAAACATCATGGAGTGTACTTATACAACCATGACGGCCAAGATGTCACTAGGCAATATGATCTGACACAGCTGTGTGGTACAGGGCTATATTTCAGACCTTGTGGGCCAGACAGTCACAGCTATTCAACTCTGTCACTGTAGTGTGGAAACACGCGGAGAAAATGTGTAAATGTGTGGACATGACTGTGTTCAAATAAATTGTTGTTTAAAAATAGGTGGAAACCATGTGTGGTGGCACACACTTGTAATCCCAGTACTTGGGAGGCTGAGACAGGAGGATCACAGGTTCGCAGCCAGCCTCAGCAACTCAGTGAAGCCCTCCGCAACTTTGTGAGATTCTGTTTCAAAATAAAGAAAAAAATAGACTGGGGGTGTAGCTCAGAGGTAGAATGTCCCTGGGTTCAATCCCCAGCACCACGAGAGAGAGAGAGAGAGAGAGAGAGAGAGGGAGGAGGGGAGAGGGGAGGGGAAGGGGAGAGCGAGGAGAAGGAGAGAGGGAGGGAGGGAGAGAGAGAGAGAGAGAGAGAGAAAGAAAGAGAGAGAGAACGAATGACAGGTAAAGGTTGGATTTGGCGCACAGCTGATCCTGCAGATCCTTGCCTAGGGAAAGGTGCCGGTGGCCTTGTCTGGGATAGCAGTAATGGGGAGATAGATTTTGTTTCCTGACCCATTGGGTGTGGTGGGTGCATGTGGAGAGGAACATAGAAGAATCAGAGATGACTCTCAGCTTTTTCCCATGCCTTCACAACACGCTGTATAAACATTTGCCAATTAGTTCTTATAACATTCGTATTTTATAGTTAAACTTAATCTTTGCCCAAGATTAAGAAATAATGTCTCATTTGAATGTGAATTATTGTATATGATGGGACATCATTCTTTCTATTAGTTCATAAAGAACTTTAAAAACATCTATCATATCATGGCTCTTGAAGTACATGGACTGCAGAAAATGATAATTCCAATATAAATTGAACGAAGTTTCCATATTCTTCATTTATGTTTTGACCAGTGTTGGTTGAAATACTAGCTGAGGGTAGTGGTAGGGTAGATAATTGGCAGATGTCATGTTATTTTCAGTATTTTATTTTTCCCTTAACTTGCTGGGGATGGGGGAATACCTTAAAATATCTTTCCTATATTCTATCAATGGAAGATTTATTTAAATTAATAGTCCAAGTGGATTTCTAAATATAACTAAATAGAACCTTAGTCTAGGGTGCTTACATATACCACCCAGAGGCTGCCAGTTCATTATTTATCAGTGTGGAATTTGGACAACAAATGGCCTGGATTTCTTGGTACATATCTTAGCTCTGGCTGCTATAACAAAATACCATAAACCGGGTGGTTTAAACAACAAACATTTATGTCTCACAGTTATAGAGGCTGGAAGTCTGAGATCAGGGTTCCACATCCTGACCTGAGCCATAGCCTTCCTGCCATGTCCTCACTGTTGAGGGGAGAAGGAGGAAGCAAGCTCTCTCATCCCATCATGAGGGCTCCGTCCACAGGACCTAGTTATTCTCAGATGCGTCACCACCAAATACCATCACACTGGGGGTCAGAATTCCAACATAGGAATCTGGGGGGAGATAGACATTTAATCTGTAGCAGCATGTATATATGAGAAAGCTTTACAGACTTGTGTGGAACAGAGAAAGGAAGATGTCCAACTTTTAGGCCAAGAAGGGAGATTCTCTTTGATATATACCCTAGTGCAGATTTCATTGTAAGTAGATATTCAATAAATGCTTATTGAATTGTTCTATGTGGTAGGGTCTTAAAGATTTAAATAAATAGCATTGACTGGTTTTATTATTTATAGAATTAGGGGTTTGATTGGTATTGGTAAGAAAGAGAAGCTATCCTGTCCCACATTAGTGAGGGGGGTGGTTTGACCGCCTGGTGACAAGCCTGACAGCACTGGAAGTCATGGGGCCACTGTGCGGCAGAGATGAAACCGCACCGAAGACAGCAGCTGGCAGGGCCCCTCAGAGCATGGGCAGCAGCTGGTGCAGTGCTGGAAACAGTGGTTGTAAGTTTCTAGGGCCTGAAATGTGGCATCAGGATTGGTTGGAAGGTAAATTTGTGTCCAGTGGAGCCCATTTTACTTTATCCGGTTTCCCTGGCACAAGTTCAACCCCAAATCTTTCGGTCTGATTTCTCAACCTCCTGTGCTTGGCAGAGGAAGAGAGAGCAGCTCCACAGAGGAACCCCTCCCTTCCTTCTGTCCCATTGTCCACTGTTCTCAGAACTGCAAAGGAAAAATTTATCCCACATTTGTCTCTTGCTATCCCAAAATTGAATTTGTGCACAATTCTCTGTATAGCACCTACTGCATGAGCCTGTGTCTACAATTCTCCTATGGAGAGTTGACTTTTACATAGTAGTCATTACAGTTGATGAATGAGTGGAATGTTTTGTAATTTATAAAAAGATTTCTGTTGTCACTTCACATTGGGTAAATATTTCTTAAAGAGGAGTATTTTTTTAGGGTTTTATGGACATTGACCCATTGCTTTTCAGACTCTAGTCTGCATTTGGAAACTTGATATAGTGGTTATATTTGTATTATTTCAAAATAAATACATTCTTTGATTCCAGTTTCTTTTTTGGCAGTACTTGGGATTGAACCCAGGGGCATTCTACCTCTTGGCTACACCCCCAGCCCTACTTTTTAGAAACAGGGTCTCACTAAGTTGCGGAGGGCCTCACTAAGGAGCTGAGGCTGGCTGCGAACCCGGATCCTCCGGTCTCAGCCTCCCAAGAACTGGGATTACAAGTGTGCGCCACCACACCTGGCTGATTCTAGTTTTCTTGCAGGGTATTTTCTTTTCCTTACAGTTTAGAGTCATTAAAATCTAGCTATAGACCTATCTTAAAATATCCTTATGTACACTTGAGCATAGAATTATTAGTACATTTTTTTTAAATCTAAAAGTTTTACATTTGGCCATCAAGTCAGTGTTTGGAAATACACATTTCATTTGACAGTCTTTGTAAATTTACTTTCTATTTTAGAATAATGTCCATTTCACCCTCTTGTGAACAGGTAAGGGTTCTAGGAGCCACTGTAAGCAACAGCATCATTTCCATCCAGCTTAAGAAGAGATACATGGAAGTAGATGCTTACAGAGTAGCTGGCCTCTCCTTGGTTTCCAGGAAGAGCTAACTTCCAGCCCAACAGGACTTCTCTGCTGAGGTCAGGAGCTGACACATCTGAAAGTTGCTATTGCCACTACCAGTGAAAAGTATCTTACTCTCTTCACCATGACTGAAAAATCTGCCACTTCTGTCGCCAGCACTGCTGCCTGAGGAGGAAGGTGCTGGCTCTGGAGCCAGGCCACTGTTGCCCTGATCTGGACACGCTGAGAGGCTGCGCTGCTCTCTGCCCTTCTCCCCCACGTCTCCTTTCCAAACCAAAGGCTTGAATGTGACCACCTCAGGTTGCTGAAATCTAATCAGGCCTGGTCCTCCAGAAAATACATTATTTTAAACTTTCTCCTCTCTACCCCTTTTTAAAATGAGTTTCTGAAAGAACTAGTATACACTGTGATATTCCAGAAAAAGGATAAATGAAAAGGTAATTCGATGGTTAGCTTATATTTAAATAGTAAGCTACAAGGACAGTGAAAGTGGTATTTTTCTTTCATTTGTTTATAAACTGGGCTATTTCTGGCCACTATTAGCCTCATCTTCTTGCTTCTGAGGTCAACAGGAGGATTTTACCATGAGGCATCAGGATGATGGTTATCTAAACACATTTATATTTGCTCTGAAGATATATGAATGTTGACTGTTAATAACTGTACTCACCTGTGCCTGACATCTCCTCAAAAGTCAGCCTCACAATTGTCCAAGTAATAACAGTATTTTGAAGCACATTCACCATGCTTTTACCTCTTAATCATTGTTCCTTTTCTCTACCAGACAAATAATTCTCTTTTAATTAATAAATATCTAATATTAGGAACCTGGAAAAACCCTGAGTTTTAACATCCCATCTTCAGTCATCTAACCTGACTTTCTTGTTTAGTGCTTAAACGTACTCTGTACCGCCAGGGCTGGCTTGTTTTGGAGGCCCTGTTAGAGTATTTCCCGTAGTCCTGACCTTCTACTTCCAAAGGATGTTCTTTCGTGTTTTTTGGTTACCAGAGATTTAAGGTCTGTGTAAAAACAAACTGTCTCAAGCTTTCTCCTATTGCCAGACCTACTTTTTGCTTCCAGGAACTGTAGTCTTATTCTGCAGGATAAAAATCCCTTGTTTCGAGCTGGAAAAATCAAGTCCTAAAATTCATATGGAAAGACAAAAACCCCAGAATAGCCAAAGCAATTCTCAGCAATAAGAACCATGCAGGAGGCATCATAATACCTGACTTCAAATTATGCTACAGACCTATAGTAATAAAAATAGCATGGTATTGGTACAAAAATAGACACTTAGACCAGTGGAATAGAACAGAAGATACAGAAACAAATCCACACATTTACAGCCAGTTGATCTTTGACAAAGGTACCAAAATCATATGCTGGAGAAAAGACCATCTTTTCAACAAATGATGTGGGGAAAACTGGTTATCCATTTGTAGAAAAATGGAATTAAAACCCAACCTCTCACCCTGTACAAGTGTCAACTTAAGATGATCAAAGACCTGGAAATAGACCAGAGACTGAAATTACTAGAGGAAGGTATAGGACCAATGATCCAACATGTAGGCACTGGTAGAAACTTCCTCCAAGCTTAGGAAATTAAAACAAGAGTTAATAAGCGAGATGGCATTGAACTAAACGTTTCTGTTCAGCAAAGGAAACCATCAAGAGTCTAAAGAAGGAGCCTACAGAATGGGAGATCTTTACCAGCTACTCCTCTGATAGAGGACTAGCTATCATATCTAGAATGTATGAATTACTTAGCACTAAAAAAACCCCAAATAACCCAATCAAAGGATGGGCAATTGAACCAAATAGACACTTCACAAAAGAAGAAATACGAATGGCCAATAAATATGTGAAAAAATGTTCAACATCATTAGCAATCAGGGAGATGCAAATCAAAACTACCCTGAGATTACATCTAACCCCAATAAGAATGGCAATCATCAAGAATTCAAACAACAATAAATGCTGTTGAGGATGTGGGGAAATAACTCTTATATGCTATTTGGTGGGATTTCAAATCAGTACAGATGCTGTGGAGATCAATGTGGAGGTTCCTCAGAAGACTGGGAATGGAGCCACCATATCATCCAGTTATACCAGTCCTGGGTATCTTTCCAAAGGAATTGAAATCATAATATTATAGTGATATATGTATATACATGTTCACAGCAGCACAATTCACAATAACCAAATTATGGAACCAACATATGTATTCATCAAGAGATGAATGGATTATGAAATTCTGGGATATACACACAATGGAATTCTACTCAACCATAAGGAAGAACAGAATTATGTCATTTGCAGGAAAATGGATGGATCTAGAGAATATTATGCTATGTGAGATTAGCCAGTCACAGAAAGTGAAGGGTCATATGTTTTCTCTCATATGCAGAAGCTAGGGAGTAATCATCGGGATACAGAGGAACTTTAGATAATAGAGGAGAAACCCCAGTGGAGTGATGGAGGGGTTCTAGGGAATGGTGTGGGGAGGGAGAATTGGTGAAGGAAACATTTCCATTGATGCTATATATATGTATAAAGTTATCAATGCCAATCTCGATATCATGTACAGGGAAGGGGAGGAGGAGTGGGTTGGGAGCCTGGGGGAAGCTCGCCAAGTGCTCAGTGCATGTATGTCCTTATCAATCTGAACGTCACTATGATGTGAAATTACAATGCACCAATGAAAGTATATTTAAAAAATAAAAAAAACTCTTGTTTCATGTATCACTTTGTTGACACTCAACATTCCAGTTACCGCTTTTACACCATTCCCAGCTTCTTTATGCATCTTGGATATGGATCTTTAAAATGTTTCTGTTCCAGATTACTATCTGGTTAGGCATCACCAACTCTGAAGTCATTGCACAAGTCGCCCATCTACCTTGCCTGCGAGGGCCTCAGGAGGTTTTTGTCTTAGTCCTTTTTATGTTTCTGTAACAGCACACCTAGGACTGGTAATTTATGAGAGGCTTACTTCACTTACAGTTCGGGAGGCCGGAAGTCTTCTGGTGGGGACCTTATGCTGCTCCATTCATGGCAGAAAAGCAGAAGTGGGTGTGAGCCAAATGAGGAGGGACCACTACCCCACCATGGGAGCCATGTTCATCCTCACAGCACAGAACACCACCTAAAAGCCCCACAACCCTTCAACACCAGTGTATTGGGGACCACACCTCAACATGAGTTCTGGTGGGGTCACAGCACATTCACAGCTTCTCACCCCTGGAAACAAGGATTGCTGTGGTAATCGGTAGCTGTTCTTTGTCTGCGTAGCTTTCCTTGGGCCCTGGAGTTTCCTTGGGCCCTGGAGCTCTTTCAGATCTGCTTCTGAGGTGGTTTTTTTCGTCTGGTGAAGCCCTGGGAGTGTCTCCCAGTTTGCTGAAGCACATGTAGGAAGCTGTAGCGCACTTGCCATTTAAGAATCGAAGGTGACTCCTTTGCTAAATGACTGCTTTCTGCCATAAAGGCTTGTTTTCCTTGGGAGTGGAGAGGTAGGTTCTGATGCTTTTCTAGACATAGAGAATGCTATTGCTGAATATTAAGTTCCAGCTGATTGCTTTGAACTTCTATATTTTCTTTTGCACACATAGGTTTTGAAGCATAAATGTAGATAAAATTATGTGCAACTTGGAGGTATTGTACCCTTATCTAACCCCTTGTATAAGAATCAACTAAAAATGTATTAAGACTTAAATGTAGGGCCTGAAACTATAAAATTATTAGGAAAAAATAGGGAGAAAGCCCCATGACATGTGATTTCTTGGAAATGACCCCAAAAGCACAGGCAGGGAAAGCAAATACAGACAAATGAGATTGTATCAAACTAAAAGGCTTCTGCAAAGGAAAGGAAATGAAACAGTAAGAGATAACCCACAGATTAGGAGAAAATATTTGTAAATGATTGTCGGGGCATCGGTCTCTCGGGACCAGCCTGAGAGAGATGCGAAGCTGACGGGGGGTGGGGGTGGGGGGCAGAACGCCGAACGGTCGAAAAGAAGCATACCTCGGACCGGGAGTCAAGTCTAGCAAGAACTCGTTTATTAGAAAGCCACATCTCTCTTTAATAGTAGAGGCAATACAGGAAGTTCGCAATTAGTAGGGTGTGGCACCACGACCCCCTGTGATCTATCATAGGTAGAGACGCCTGTCGTCTGTGAGCACGGAAGGAGGTAACTACCTATCACAGCCCTCCTGAGGCTAGGTGGGACTACCTGCGGGACCTCCCCCTGAGGAATTCGCCAG
>PVJS01022841.1:0-30163 GCA_004027185.1 Glis glis | reverse complement strand
TTTTTTTTTTTTTTTTTTTTTTGCGGTGCCAGGGATTGAACCCAGGGGCATTCTACCTCCAAGCTACACCCCATCCCTATTTTTTATACTTTATTTTGAAACCTGGTCTCACGAGGTTGCGGAGGGCCTCACTAAGCAGCTGAGGCTGGCTGCGAACTGGGATCCTCCGGTCTCCGCCTCTCAAGTACCAAGATTACAAGCGTGCACCACCGCGCCTGGCTCAAGTCCAGTTCTTAAGAGGCTGCCTTTGATGACTACTCCTCCTGTCGCCTTCAGGCCTGGCTCTAGGATTCTATGTCATCATAAATTAAAATTTCATATTCTTTGCTCAGAGAATATTATGATAATGGGGTTATTTATGTGTTCCCTGAAGTTTGTGAAATCAGACAATTCCTTTTATACTTACGTAACATGCCATTATTTCTGATTTGTGTTGTTTTTTTTTTTTTAATTTTTCCTGTGGTACTGGGGATTGAGCCCAGGGGCATTCTGCCTCCAAGCTACCCCCCAGCCCTTTTTTGTTAGTTTGTTTTGAAAAAAGGTTGTGCTAGGTTGCTCCAAGTCTTACTAAGTTGCTGAGGCTGTCCTTGAACCTACGATCCTCCTGTCTCAGCCTCTCAAGTACTGGGATTACAAGCGTGCCACCATGCCTGGCCGTGTTTTGTATTTTTGAACAGTTGATGGAAGTGCTTGTGGTAACTGTCAAGTTTCTGAGGAAAGAACTATGTATATCTTTAAAAACTAGTTGTAACTTTTTGAGTTTATTCTTAGAGGCTTACTAACTCATTGGAACAGTGGTACATTATATCAGTAAAGCAGTTAATGCAGAGTTACTAGACTAACTTACCTTTGAAGAACTTCAACTTATTTAGGAGTGGACAGAAATGTCTATGTTCAGAAGCTAGGTATCGCACTATTTTGTGTTCCTAAATTCTCTTACATTGTTACTTTAAGAATAGTTATTATCATTGAATTATTTTTATTGATGTTTTCCAGTGTCAGGAGGGTATAACACAGCTTTTGTTTCCATAGGAATTTACATTTTTCTGAAATAGCAAATATTTGAGAGTATTTGAATACAGAAAACATGAAAAATATAAAACAAGTATCATTGTATGACTTTTTGTGATTATGAAATAGCTTCATGGAATTAGAAATTTCTTTTAAAAAAGACTACCTTCACCCAAGCGTGGTGGTGCACGCTTGTAATCCCAGTACTTGGGAGGCTGGGACAGGAGGATTGCAGGTTTGCGGCCAGCCTCAGCAACTTAGTGAGGCCTCCGCAACTTAGTGAGACCCTGTTTCCAAATAAAAAGTAGGTGTAGCTCAGAGGTAGAATGCCCCTGCATTCAACCCCCAGCACCAAAAAAAGAAACAAAAAAGACTATCTTCAAATTTGTCATCAGACCTGAGACTTGAGAGTAAAAGAGGGTGCAGGCTGAATAACGGTGCTATAACGGATGTAAATTGGGACTGTCCCAGCACACTAGGAAGTATGGCACCCTAACTTTAATATATATGGTTGTTTGGCTACATTCTCAAAAGGAGGAAAAAGAAAACTTTACAGAACATGGGTGTGATGGTGCATGCCTGTAAATCTCAGGCCTGAGAGGCTGAGACAGGATCACAGGTTTGTGGCCAGCCCCAGCAACTTAGCAAGACTTGGAGCAACCTAGCACAACCTTTTTTCAAAACAAAAAATAAAAAAAGGGCTGCGGGTTATAGCTCAGACGTAGATACCTCTGGGTTCAATCTCCAGTACCACCATATATATTATTAACTACAAAGTTACTGCAAATCTTTTATAATCAGAAGTATAGCAATTACTTTCAAACATTAAGGTTTTTTAGTACTGAAAGTTATCAGTAATATGTAAATAACATTTTTTTTTTTTGCGGTACCGGAGATTGAGCTCGGGGGCGTTCTACCTCCGCGCTACACCCCCGGCCCTATTTTTCTTTTATACTTTTATTTTGAAACCAGGTCTCACAAAGTTGCGGAGGGCCTCACTAAGTAGAGAGAGAGAGAGAGAGAGACAGGGAGAGAGAGAAAGAGAACTGAGGTTGGCCGCGAACCCGGATCCTCCGGTCTCTGCCTCCCAAAGTACTGGGATTACAAGCGTGCGCCACCACGCCTGACTGTAAATAACATTTTAATGGAAATGATTTTTGTTTTATAAGGATCATTTCCCCTAAGACCTAGTGAATGATACACCGATATTAATAATATTCTCTGGTAGTGAAAAGAGTAGACATTTTCTTAGAAATAATGATGGACTAGGATCTATATGTGGTGCCATCTTTCTTACAGTACAGAGCAGTTAACAGACAGCCCTCGATGTTTGCAATGCCTTCTATTCCCGAAACACTTTTTTTGAGAAGTCAAACACTTGCTGACCCCCTCAACTGGCTCTGGTTGGGAGGCAGTCGCGCTGCACACTTAGGCAGATTATTCAATAGAAGTTGGACCTGGGCCCTAAGTGTCACATTAAGTGTTTTAGGTTCCATGCTAGGGAAATAGCATTCATCATTCATGCTTTCAAACTGGAAGCATGAAATTTTATTAAATTGATAAGGCAAATCATTGACTAAAATGAAATTTAATGAAAGTTCTTTATTTGAAGAATAACAGCATGATTCACTTGTGTATACAGTCCTTTAAAATAATGAATAGAAATATTTAGGTCAGTGTTTTACATTGAGGCAAGATGGCGCCCAAAAGCAATTAAACTTAGTTATATATTTATTGCTTCCCCCACATACTTTTCCTGGATTGCTTCCTCTTTTCTTCTAGCATATTCATAGGTTAAATGCTTTTTAAAAGCCCCTTAGACTTCAGTTGGTGTCAGAGTAGGTAAAGTATCTCTTCTAGATACTTAACATCTCCGTGGACTTCAGGAAGTACAGGCTGTAAGGTCCTAGCCCCAGAGTGACACATGTTGGTTCTCTAGTTCTAGTTCTCCCCTCATGGCCCTCACAGATAGACACTTGTACACTACTGCCTTGCTTAGAGTCCTTGCACTCACAACAATGCTTGTGGGAGCCTTAGACTAGAGTCAGGTGAACTCTGCCATTGTTTGCTGTTCAATCTAGTGAGTCACCACCCTTCACAATTTGACATCAACTCCTAAGATTCTTTAAAATCCCGAGAATTCACAGATAAACAGAACTGATCTCTTATTTACATGTGCATACAGCCTTTCCCAACATGTAGAACAAGAATATTAGAGTAGGATTATATTGTCAGTTAATACATGTGTTTGCTACTTACGGCGATCAGGTTTACTGTGGGTCAAGAGCTACATACTCTACACATGACGCATTTAGCCCTCACCAGGCCTCTGAGGACATAAAGAGACAGGGTGTTAACTGTCTTCCCAGGTCACACAACTAGTGAATGGTGAAACCAGAATTTGAACCAAGGTGCGATTCTGAATTAGAATCACTTTTTGTGACAGATGAGTACCTTAAAAAGTTATCAAAAGAAACCAAGCCATAATCCCCACGTCGTCTTTTAGTTCTTGTCTTTCTAACTGTAGCTCGCGCGCTTCCCTTCGTGCCCATGTAACCTGTGGGCACTCTCTTCTTTTTGTTTTTCCAAACAATAATCCCTGAGGCGAATTCTAGCACAGTAGAAGAAATGCCCTTGGATCTACCTAGGAGTCAGGGGACCTCGTGGACTTTCCAGTTTGACACGGGAACAGATCCTTAATTAAACAGACCCAGTGCCGCCGTCGGTACAAATGGCAGACATGGGGGTGTTGTGGTGACTCCCCTGTTTTTCCCTGGTTTGAGGGATACTGTGTTGTGATAACTCCTGGTCCCTTCACTGTTTGCCTTTGGTATGTTAGGAAAGATTTGAGAAAAGTCAAACTGTAAACTAACTTTAAATTAAAATGCCTGGCTTCTCCTGTTGTACATGAGGGACGGAGTCGTCATTCCTCTTACACAGCATGGCCTGGCGCGAGACGCTTTCTCCACAGGCTGGCTCCTGATGACTCTTACCCTCCCGACACAGGTGTCACTCCCATCCGCGTCTTACAGTTGTCTCAGGGCAGTGGTTCTTAAACTGTTCTACTAAACACTGGCTGGACTCTTCTGCTTGGACCTCCTGGCTCTAGGAATAAAAGTGGTCTTCCCCCCATTCAGATAAAAAGCTAGCCTCCGACCCGGCGTGAGGGCGTACACTTGTAATCCCAGTACTTGAGAGGCTGAGACAGGAGGATCACAGGCTCAAGGACAGCCTCAGCAAGTAGTGAGACACTCATCAACCCAGTGAGACCCTGTTTCAAAATTAAAAAAAAAAAAAAAGCTGGGAGTGTAGGTCAGAGGTAGAATGCCCCTGGGTTCAATCCACAGTAACACACACACACACAGCGCCTTGGCAACTTAGTGAGACCTCCAACACCTCAACACACACACACACAAAAGAAACCCATCCTGTAGGGCTGTATTTGGATAAAATATGCTGGATTATCCATGTTTCCCTAGTATGTATTTTAAATTTGCGGCATCTGCTAGTATTGAGACAGCAGTTTGTGAAGCGACGGCCCGCCGACACCCAGTCACAGGCGGTCCAGCAGCCTGTTTGTTTTTTCTGGATAGGTGTTCTTGGCCATGACTTCATTTTGCATGTTTTATTATATTTTCTGTTCGAAATTTTGTTTCTAGTTTGTGAAATGGAGTTAAACAGATCAGGGTTAGTGATGTTCTAAAAAACATGAATTTCCACATAGCAGGTTTGAGAAGCTCTGAGTTTTGTAGGGAGACTTGCTCAAGAGATGTGGTATGCAGTAAGTTTTGATGATGGTAAAGTAGTTTTTAAAGTTATGACAGAGAATGGGAAACAAGTGAGAGCAGCAGTGGAAGATACTACAGTAACTTCACAGATCTCAGGAGAGGATTCGGCATAAATCGTCACTGGGGGGTTTTCATGCAAAGCCATTCAGTACGAGGCTCACTCCTCAGTCGCGTGGGTTTTGTTTGTAGTTGCCTCGCTTATTCTCTGCTTAAGATCTGCATCCTCCATATTGTCTGCACAGCCCTGTCAGGACTCAGGCAAAGGACTCGATGAGGCATGCTGACCTTGAGCTAAACTCCCGCTTCCCAGGCAGCCTGCCGTGTATGAAGACTAAGCCTTCCAGGGCGCTGGCTAATAATAGACCTGGAAGCCCTCACAGGAGCTCTCAGCAACTTAGTGAAACCCTGTTTCCAAATAAAAAACATAAAAAGGGCTGGGGTGCAGCTTGGAGGTAGAATGCCCCTGAATTCAATCCCTAGCACCACAACCACCAGAAAAAAGGGGGGGGAGCATCAGTCTTTGACCACTGGGTATGATATTAGCCATGGGGTTTTTCATAGATGTCTTTTGTCAGGGTGTGCATATTTCCTATCCCTAGTTTATTGATTTTATCATGAAAGGATATTGGGGTTTTATCAAATGCTATTCTGCATCTATTGCAATTACATTAATTGATTTTAATTAATTGTTAAAATATTTAACTCGCCTTCCATTCATGGAATAAATCCCAGCTGCTATATAATCCTTTTATATGTTGCTGGGTTTGATTTTCTAGTTTTTTTTTAACAGTTTTGGTCTGTAAGAGGTACTGGTCTGTGTTTTCTTATGGTGTTCTTGTATTGCTATCAGGTGAATGTTGGCCTCATAAAGTATTCCCTTTTCTTCTGTGTTTTGGAATCATTTGTTCATGATATTCATTTTTTTTTTTTTTTTTGCGGTACCGGGAATTGAACCCCGGGGCATTCTACCTTCGAGCTACACCCCCAGCCCTATTTTTTATTCTTTATTTTGAAACAGGGTCTCACTAAGTTGCAGAGGGCCTCCCTAAGTAGCTGAGGCTGGCCGCGAACCCGGATCCTCCCGTTTCAGCCTCCCAAGTACTGGGATTACAAGCGTGCGCCACCACGCCCGGCTATGATATTCATTCTTAATTTGATAGAATTCACCAATAAGATCATCTGGGTCCTGACCTCTTCTTTGTGGGTAGTTAAAAATTACTAATTCCGCCAGGCGTGGTGATACACACTTGTAATCCCAGTACTTGGGAGGCTGAGACCAGAGGATCCGGGTTTGCGGCCAGCCTCAGATAGTTAGTAAGGCCCTCCGCAACCTAGTGAAACCCTGTTTCAAAATAAAGGATAAAAAATAGGACTGGGGGTGTAGCTCGGAGGTAGAATACCCTTGGGTTCAATCCCCAGTACTGCAAAAAAAAAAAATTACTAATTCCATTTTTCTTCTTAGAGGTCTATTCAGATTTTCTATTTCTTTTTGAGTTTGTGTGTGTGTGTGTGTGTGTGTGTGTGTGTGTGTCTGTGTGTCTGTGTGTGTCTGTGTGTGTCTATATGGTTCTGGGGATTGAACCCAGGGGCAATTTACCTCCAAGCTACACCCCCAGCCCTGTTTTTTTATTATTTTGAAACCTGGTCTCACTAGTTTGATGAGAGTCTCACTACTTTCTGAAGCTGTCCTCAAACCTGTGATCCTCCTATCTCAGCCTCCCAAGTACTGGGATTACAGGCATGTGCCGCCACGCCCACCTACCCCCAACCCTTTTTATTTTTTATTTTGAAACAGGGTCTTGCTGAGTTGCCGAGCTCAGTTGCTGAGGCTGGCCTCCAACCTGTGGTCCTCCTGTCTCAGCCTACCAAGTACTGTGATTACAGGTATGTGCCACTGTGCCTGGCTTAAATATTCTATATTTTGAAAGAGAAATGCCCATGAGAAAAAAAAAAAAAAAGAGGGAAAGCTACTTTTTTTTTTTTGGTGGTGGTACTGGGGATTGAACCCAGGGACATTCTACTCCAAGCTACACCCCCAGCCCTATTTTTTATTCTTTATTTTGAAACAGGGTGTTGCTAAGTTGCAGAGGGCTACTAAGTAAGTAACCAAGGCTAGCCGCAAATCTGTGATCCTCCTGTCTCAGCCTCTCAAGTACTGGGATTACAAGCATTCGTCACCATCCTTGCTTGCTACTTTAAAATAGAGCTGTCAACACCAAAAACAAAAATCCTTTCATCTAAATACTTAAGTATGTATTTGGAAATTTTTAATTACTACAATATCATCTAATACATAGTTTATATTCATATTTCCCCCAATTGTCCCAGTAATGCCCTTTTTAGCTTTTTAAAAAAATATCTGGTATCCAGCCGCACTTGGTGGTGGATGCCTATAATTCTAGTATTAGAGAGGCTGAGACAGGAGGATCGCAAGTTTACGGACAGCGTCAGCAAGTAGTGAGACTCTCAAGAACCTAGCGAGACCCTGTTTCAAAAATAAAAATAAAATAGGGCTGGGGTGTAGCTTAGCAGCAGAATCCTCCTGGGTTCAATTCCTAGTACCACACACAAAAAAACCTGGGGTGCACTCAAAGTTCATTCGTTGTATTTAGATGCTCTAAGAACAGCCATCCTTCCTCTGCCTTCTTTTGACTTGTTGCTGACATTTTTGAAGGACTAGGCCACTTTTCTTGTAGACTGCCCCACTGTGTCCAGACTTAACCTGGAAAAGTATCTTTCCATCTCACCCGTCCTGAGGCACGTGGCGTCAGCGCGCCACCTGTGGGTGGTGCTGAGTTCAGTCCTTTGGATAAGGTGTATTTCCTGTATTTTCCCATCGCAAAGGTATCTTTTCTTGTAATTTAGGGGGAATAGGAGGAGGGGGAAACTTTGAGACCAGGTGGATACCATTCAACAACCATCTTTCTTCTGATGCCTGAATCGGCCGAGGGCTGCCAAGTAATGATTACCCAGTTCTCTTCCTTCTATAAAGAGCTTTCTCTCTCCTCACTTTTTTTTTTTTGGTACTACTGTGGTATTATTATCATCTTATTCAATATTCTATAGTCCGTTATTGTTACTCTTGACATTCAGATTTCCCTAGAGTTGACACCCTCAGGTCAGCTTCTGTGTCGTTTTGACATGTCTCCAACAGATCCCCCACCCCCCCCCCGCTGTGGTCCAATTCAACAACTTTTTTTTTTTTTTTTTTTTACTTTACAGTGGTGCAAAGGCCATAGGCATTCAGTAGAAATGAGACTTCACATTTTGAATTTGGGTCTTTTCTGGGCTATTCAAGGTGCTGGGCAGAGCAGCATCAGCCCACAACCCAGTCAGCCACACAGACTGGAAGAAGAGACAGATGGTCTGTCCTCCAGCCAGGAAGAAGTCTCATAGGTTTATAAGACTGTTGGAGTGTTACCTATTTGTTTACGCACTTACCTCCTCCTAGGTTTCGTCCTCCCCAACCCACCCTGTTCACCTTTAGTAATATCACCCCTGGACTCTCTCCCACCTTCCTAGCATTTCTCCTTACTCCTCCCTGGCCACATCCAACCTTCTGTCTAGAAAAATCTCATTTGTTCCTAAAGACCCACTTCAGATAGCACCTTTTCTAGGAAGTTTTTCCTCATTCTAGTGGTAAGAAAGTTGTTCAAACCTCTGTGGTTCGTATTATTTATGCCTATACGTTGTTATTATCAAACTTGAGGCTGAATCGGGATGTGGAACACATGCCATAAATGATGGTTGAAAAAGAATAAAATACCCCTGCCTTCAGAGAGCTCACCAGAGAGTGAAAATCAAAGCTTGGGACAAAAGGAAAATAGATAACATATACACACATTATATATGGATTTTTTAAAAATCACTAATAAGAGAGCTTTTATATAAATTTTTTGCCAGCCTGACCAGATTTCTATTTTATTGCTTATGCTCTAAGATTTGAAAATGTGCTTGACTCAAATCGAGACATTCATTTTGACACAGGAAGGCATTCACATGCATAGGACCACAGGAGGCCTTATCCTGGGAGTCTTAGAGTTGTAAGGGAAGAGACCAGGAAATGAGCTTAGACCCTGCCTGTAAGGTAGCGTCGAATTGTAACCAAATGGGTATTCTGAATCTTTTCTATTTTTTTCTTAGTACTGGATGAATGAATACACCTCATCCATTGGAATTGGAGTTTTTCATTCAGGAATTGAAGTATACGGCCGAGGTATGTGTACATACAGTTTAAATATGCTTTCCGAAGAGTTTGTCCTTTAAAGAAATTGCAAAATCATAATCATAGCTCTTTTTTGCTTTTTTTAACCATTTCCATATGTTATTGCCGAAAGAAGAAAAAAGTCTCCCCATATTTGTTTATACTATATTTTGGGAAAATGCCCAAAGTAGAATGTAGTTGGGGACAAAGGACTCAAAATACGAATGTACATTCATTTCATCATCTTTTATTTTAAATACTGTGTCTTGGAAATCTTTTTCCTTTGAGACTGTTATACCATGATAGTTTGTTTTGTTCTAATATATATTGGAGTTCCTAAAGAAACTTTGCACTTTGAAAAATAGCATAATGAAAACAATCATTTCAGTTGGAAAAGAGTTGGTGCTAGAGAATGTCAAACTTGAAATACCAATTTCCTGAGGGAATTTCAGGAATAAATTTGGTTTTGTGGACCTATAAGTATACATGTGTAATCTCTAAACACATCGCTGAGCAGTTCTGCCGTTGCTTACATCCGGCATTTTCCTGAGGGGTGACGGCGTTCCTCCTGCGTCGCGCGCTCCGTTCTCCCTCCTTTTCTGTCCTGTTCTGTGCTGTGCCTGACGGCAGCCGCTCAGACCAAGCAGGTGTGTTCCAACAGCGCTTCCCTGTGCCTGGCTCCCACTCCCCATCCAGCCATAGCTACAACTAGTGTGGTCTGCCCAAGAGAGACCCCTTGTCCGTTTATTACATCCGGGTATCATGAACGCCTTGATTCCCACCAGCTAGGCAGTCTTTGGTAACCTCTTAGAACATACTGTTGTAGCTTAGGGCTATTCCTGAAGACTATATCAACTTTAGCTAAAGAAAAACCCATTTACTTAGATGTGTCAGTGTGGTGTTTATACTGCATTGTTGTTGTTTTGGGCGATGATTGTTGGTTTTTAGTTTTGTTTTGCAGTGCTGAGGATGGAACCCAGGGCCTCACACATGCTGATGAGCAGGTGCTGACCTGCACCCCCAGCCTTGTCCCTTTAGTGTGTGGGGAGGGTTGCTGGGGATTGAACCCAGGGGCACTCTACCACTGACCTACACCCCCAGCCTTGTCCCTTTAGTGTGTGTGGGGAGGGTTGCTGGGGATTTTACTCAGGGGCATTCTACCTCTGACCTACACCCCCAGTCCTTGTCTCTAGTGTATGTGTGGGGAATGCTGGGGATTTTACTCAGGGGCACTCTACCTCTGACCTACACCCCCAGTTCTTGTCCCTTTTGTGTGTGGGGGGGCTGAGCTGTACCCTCACCCCTTTTTATTTTTTATTTTGAAACAGTGTCTCACTAAGTTGCTGAAGCCAGCCTCCAACTTGCCAACCTCCTGTCTCAGCCTCCCAAGTACTAGGATTGCAAATGTGTGCCACCGTGCCTGGCCCCTTTTCCCATTTTTATATTCTGCATTAGCTGTTTTTAGGTGCAGTTTAACATTAAATCTTGGCTATAACGATCTGCCATATAAAGCCCATTTTACTTGAAAGGCTGTACCTATCAAATAATCCCAAGAAACAATGAGGGGCTTGGGCCAGAATCCTCAGTGGTTAGAGCCTTGCTATAGGTGGGGTCACAGTCTGTGGGTTTGTTCTGTTGGCTAGTCTGACTTCTGCCGTAATTAAGTGTGTGTTCCTTTTTGACTCAAACCTGGATGGTATGTCTCCGTTTTTAAAGTGCTGTCAAGTTTTGAGCCCCGTGGTTGTGCGGAGGGCCTGCGGCATCTTCTTAGCTAAGGGCACCCGGCATCTTCTCCACTCTGCAGATGACGCTGAGGCTCAAATCTGCTGACAGTCATGTTGCTTAATAACCATCAGAACTAGGATTTGACCCCAAATGTACTTATATGCCAGTCCTTTGCTCTAAAAATGATTTAAAAATAGCAAGAAACATTCAGAACATGTCCGTGTAAACTTAAAACTTTGACCAAATACACTCTTGCAAGTGAATGGCTCTTGCGTAAAGGATAAGTGGGCCTACATCTTTCCTTACTATAACTGAGAAAGCTAAAATTCCAAATGTGGTTTTTTCCTATGTCCATTCTGATTACCTACAATATTTTTATAAAATTCTGTCATTAAAAATTTTAAAGTTTAAGCCAGGCATGGTGGTGCACACTTGTAATCCCAGTAATTGGGAGTCTGAGACTGGATCCCGGGTTCGCGGCCAGCCTCAGCTACTTAGTGGGGCCCTGCGCAACTTAGTGAGACCCTGTTTCAAAATAAAGAATAAAAAATAGGGCTGGGGGTGGAGGTTGGAGGTAGAATGCCCCTGGGTTGAATCCCCAGTACCACAAAAAAAAATAAAGTTTATATTTCCACTGGGCATGCTGATGCACACTTGTAATCCCAGTACTTGGGAGGCTGAGGCAGGAGGTTGGTAAGTTCAAGACCAGCTTCAGCAACTTAGTGAGACACTGTTTCAAAATAAAAAGGGGTGGAGGTACAACAGGTTTGAAGCCAGTATTGGCAACTTAGCTGGCAACTTAGCGAGGCCTTCCTCAACTTAGTGAGGCCTTCCACAACTTAGTGAGACCCTGTTTCCAAATGAGAAATAAAATCGGGCTGGGAGTATAGCTCAGAGGTAGAATGCCCCTGGATTCAATCCCCAGTGCCACAAACACAAAAAAAGTTTGTATTTCAGAATTGAGCCCTAACCCTTTCTCATTTACATCATTGTTTTGTTTTGTGTTTTTCCGGAGAGGTCGGATTCCAAAGTAAACTTGTTCTTTCCTGTGCTTTATTCTAAGACCTTTTAAGATTAGATCGAATAAATCATAATGAGATTAATTTAAAACTTTGGAATTCTTTATGTCTACTAAGATTTAGCTACTTAAAAAAATCTAAGTGAGATAACAGAATTGTAGCCAGAAATTTTTGTTCCTTCCTGAGTTGAAACCATTCCCTATTTTTGTTCTAGATGAGAGTTTGAATCTGATGAACTGGATATACAGGCACTGTAATTCAAATACTACCCTCCTAGCTCAAAGATTGTTGTGTCTGTGTGGAGGTGGGTGTATATGTTAATTTGGGCAGCTTTTTTTTGAATGAGGAAAGTTAAATTCAGTGTTTCGAGTTTAATGTTTTACCCTTAGTCCAACATAACTTGAGTCTTTGTCCCAGGAACCCTGAAAACTCAGTGTCGTTAGGCAATTTCTCCAGTTACGTGTGACTTTGGAAAGTGGCAAATTACTGCGCTGACCACCTGCTCAGTTTGTCATGATGGCTCTGCAGAGAGGCTGTTCACCTTTGCGTGTTAGTCACTCCTCCTGTGAGTGTGAACAATCACAGAGTGTCTTTCATTATTCAACTGTTCTGTACTAGCTACATGAGATGTTTGTGAAAGCAGTTTATAAACTGAAAACTATTTAGATGGTTTTATTATCTGTGTCATTTATTAAAGCTAAGTCAGTATTCTGGTTAAATTTTATATGATAAATACTAAATATCATGAGTTTTCTCTTTTCAGAATTTGCTTATGGTGGCCATCCTTACCCTTTTTCTGGAATATTTGAAATTTCCCCAGGAAATGCTTCTGAACTAGGAGAAACATTTAAATTTAAGTAAGTAGGGAGGGTAATTTTTATTACACTGTCTTAGGTGCCAAACCTTGTTTTTCAGGCATATAGGATTTGTTCTGTAGATTAAAATCTAAAAAGGTAAAATGTTTCTTTAACTTTGTTTTTGTTGCTGTCACTTTATTTTTAAATTAAATCTATTTCGGGCCGGGCATGGTGGCACGTTTATAATCCCAGTACTTGGGAGGCTGAGACAGGAGGATCGTAGGTTCATGGCCAGCCTCAGCAACTTGTGAGGCCCTCCGCAACTTAACAGGACCCTGTTTCAAAATAAAGAATAAAAGATGGCTGGGGGTGTAGCTCGGAGGTAGAATGCCCCTGGGTTCAATCCCCAGTACCACACACTCACATACACACACACACACACACACAAAATCTATTTCAGTTATATAAAAATGGGAATCAATGAGATAGTACTAACTAATGTTCTGTTGCTTTTATTCAGGACCTATCTATATAAGTTTATTCTGTCTGCTTTTTAAGTATCTTTTTCTTTGTTTAACTTAGATTCTGCCGTAGAAAACTTTCCTACTGAAGAGGGAAAGTTTTATTGTGACCTACCTACCACTATTAAAAATCTCTCATTTTCCCAATGAAAGAAACACTTTATAAATTTGAATTAACTGAACAGTTAATTAGCCTGGAAACTATTGTTAAGGTACAGATGTCACATGTAATGCTAAACCTGAAATAATGTGTGGACGTGAGTGCAAACAGTAGTGAAAACCTAAATGCTAATAATCAAATTTCTATTCCTTAATTAAGTTTGTAGTTCAAGTGATACTTAGAATCTTAGTTTCAAGAAGCATTAAAGAAACTTGTGGGCCAATACTACTTAGCTTGCCAAGTGAAAAGCAAACGATGAAATGAGGTTATAGCATAGGAATCCAGCCTAGGGCTTCCGCTCTACGAGACCCTCAGCCATCACTGCGCCGCGCGCTCATGCGTGGGAGCGCGTGGCGCCGCCTGCATCCACTCCTCGCTCTCTGTTCTGACCAGACTAATGACTTTCTGGTTATTTTCAGCTTGCTTCTATGCTTAACTTGTATCTGACTAAAATTCCTTTTATTGAATAATGTCCATTGCATTTTCCAGGATAGTTTTGTGTTGTTTTTGCTTTGCCTTTTTTTATAATACTTTTGAAATGTTAGTCAAGTTTGACAGTTCATCTCACTGCAGCAAGGTGGCAGATAACTAGGCCAGCCCTTTGCTGGCAAGTGTAATTAAACTGAAACGCTGATAACACGGATCTGGTTCTCTGATGGTGTATATACTCCATAAGGAGAACAGCCGGTACATTTGTGTCATTCACAAGTAGCATACTTACAAGTTCATGGCAGAAAAAATAGAAGCTAAGATCATTGAAATTTTAAAAATACCTCACTAAGCCGGGCATGGTGGCTCATGCCTGTAATCCCAGTACTTGGGAGGCTGAGACAGGAGGATCACCGGTTTGAGACCAGTCTCAGCAGTTTAGTGAGACCCTGTTTCAAAATAAAAAATAAAAAGGTCTGGAGGTATAGCTTGGATTCAGAATGCCCCTGGGTTCCAGCCCCAGTTACACACACAAAATAATAATAAATAAAAAGTTTAAAAAAATAAAAATACCTCACTGTCTTGAAACTCACACATCTATGCTCTTTTTTCTTTTTTCCTTTAAGAGAAGCTGTTGTTTTAGGGAGCACTGACTTCCTAGAAGATGATATAGAAAAAATTGTAGAAGAACTAGGAAAAGAATACAAAGGAAATGCGTACCATTTGATGCATAAAAACTGCAATCACTTTTCTTCAGCTTTATCAGAGGTAAATCAAGTTCTATCCTAAAGCTTCTTCAGATAAATACCACTGACTCGTGTACTTGCTGTCCTGCTCTGTTCAGTCATGATTCGTTTCTTCTGATTACTCACGTGGTGTAAAACACAGTACTGTTCCTTTTTCTTGTATGAATGGCCTTTCCTGAGTTGGCAACTTGAGAATTAGCACAGCTGTAAATGGTAATTCTATTCGTTCCTTTGCAGCGGGTAGAGTGAGTATAAATAATTGTCTCTTGTTTTTACTCATTTTAAAAATTACAACATTGTGTTGGCTTTCCACGCTGTGACAGACACCTGAGGAAACAACTTTAAGGTGATGCGATGGATTTTGGCGCACACTTTGACTCCATGGTGGGCCGGCTCTGTCGTTGGAGGCCTGCGGCTGCCCACAGTATGTGGCGGCAGGGAATGTGTGGGGTAACAAGCTACTCATCTCATGGTGGCCAGGAAACGGGGAGAGGAAGGGGCCGGGGTCCCAGTGTCCCCTTCAAGGGCATCCCCCTCCCCCATGGCTTAACTTCCTTCCATTCTAATTGGAGTTAGATGAAATCTCAGGGCAGTTTTGAATTGTACTTCCCTGATTGCTAATCATGTTCAACTTTTCTTCATGTATTTGTTGACCATTACTCTTTGTTCTTTTGAGAAGTGTCTATTCATTTTAGTAGCCCATTTTTAATCTAAATAACGTCCATACAGTTTGTTACCTTGAGGGTACAGTCCACATATAAAAGGCAAGATAGAAGCTTGATTCCCTTTACTTACTAGTTTTCAAAAAATGAGTTGGTTCCTGTGCAGGAAAGAGTTAATGTCCCAGGTCTGAAATACTGTCCTTAGAAAGGCCTGTCTCCAAGGTCAGCCCCAAGCTGGCCCCAGGAACTTGGGTTTCAGAAGGTTTCTCACGCTGGGCATGGTGGCACACACTTGTAATCCCAGGACTTGGGAGGCTGAGACAGGAGGATCGCAGCTTCCCAGCCAGCCTGCGCTACTTAGTGAGGGCCTCCACAACTTAGTGAGACCCTGTTTCAAAATAAAGAATAAAAAATAGGGCTGGGGGTGGAGGTCAGAGGTAGAATGCCCCTGGGTTCAATCCCCAGTACTGCAAAAAAAAAAAAAAAGAAGGGTTCTCACAGTTTCTAAAACTGGTAAGAGTGGCCCATTGCGCCTAACTTGTTTGTACAAATAATTTGGCTTATGCTAAACACCTTTTCCTCTAGGAATCTGAAATTATAGTACCTGCTAGGCAGAGTACATGACCAGGGCCCAGCAAAAACCCTGGGCACTGGTCTGGAGGACTGGACAGAAACCGAAGATTTTGCCAGGTGCAGTGGTGCAGGCCTGCACTCAGCTGCTCAGCTGAGACAAGAGGATCACAACGGCAAGGCCAGCCTGGGACATGTAGCAAGACGTTGGGGCGTGGCTCAGTGGTGGAGCGCCCCTGCATTTTAGTCTCCGTTCCCACGTGGGTGGGGGCATGCTTCAGTCTCGTTAGCGCGGCTGCCAAGGCGTGCATGCGCACGCGTACACACACCTGTTCCAGCAGGAATCTCCCAAGTCAGCTCTGATGTTAAACCTGTAAATTCTAAATTTACTGCTAAGGTTTGAACATGCAGTGTGGGAAAAGCGGGGGAGGGACTAATGGCTTTGTATTTTGCAGTTATTATATCCATGGATATATGATAGAAACTGATGTAAAATTTTTTATTCTTGTAATTTTGCAAATGCTAGCAGGATCATCTCAATCAAGGACTGTTGCAAAGAAAAAGTGTTAGTGGGACACAGCTTTCTTGCTTTTTGCTGCCACAGGGTGGATGGAAGTTTAAATCCTTTGAGTATTAAAAGCAAAAAAATGTCTGCATTACTGATGATTTTTATCATGATTTTTGCCTATTGGAGCCTCTGGAAAAAAGGAGACAGCATAAAAATAGAGGCAGTCTCCAGGTGGAAATGTAAAAAGTTAATGGAAATTAACATTTCTTAAAGCAGTTCTTAGCTGCTAATGAGCTCTTATAAAATCAGATGGCTAATCCTTATGATGTGCATATTGTAGTGTTTTTTTGTTTTTTTTTTTTTGGTGGTACCCAGGGGCATTCTACATCCGAGCTACATCCCCAGTCCTATTTTTAATTCTTTATTTTGAAACAGGGTCACACTAGGTGGGAGGGCCTCACTAAGTAGCTGAGGCTGGCTGCGAACCTGCGCTCCTCCTGTCTCAGCCTCCCAAGTAGTGGGATGACAAGCGTGCGCACCACGCCCGGGTATAGTGGGTTTTAGAAAGGGCTTGGGAAGTCCTTGCTGTCACTCAAACTTGGAAACATGGGTGTCTGGCCATCTAGCGGTTTTACTGCTACCAAAGAAAAGCCCCTGGCTTGCTTCAGAGTCCTGAATTCATAGGTCCTAATTTGCTCAGACTTGACTCTTAAGCTAAATCCCCTTACTTTGCTGTGTACTGTTTTGGCCTCAGCACAAACTGGGTTAAACTGAGAGGTACAGGTTCAGGGGACATGATTGCTACTTTTAGGAATCACTGCAGATGTGGGACACCCTTCTGTGAGACCTAAACTGTGTGAAAACATTGATGTTGACTGCACTTGCAGGTGTCCGCAGGAGAGGGCTTTCCTGGGCAGCCCGCCCATCATGCTGCCGATCAGTGCTGTGTTCCCAGGACAGGGACTGATTGTATTCCTGACTTTGGATATTACCAGAAGCGTCAAGCAATAGGGAAAGCACATCCCCATTGCTGTGAGTCTGGCCATTCACTCTTGATAAGGCTGTTTCACTGCAGTTTAGACTTGGACTTTCTGAAGTAGTTACAAATTCACAACAGTGGACACAGGCCAGCCCTCCCAGCACACACACCTCAGCGAGGCGGGCTGACCACCAGATGCATCTGTCCCCAAACACAAAACCACCTTGTGTGTGTGTGTGTGTGTGTGTGTGTGTGTGTGTTACTGGGGATTGAACCCAGGGGCGTTCTACCTGTGAGCTACATCCCCAGCTCTATTTTTTTTTCTAAACAGGATCTCACTAAGGTGTTGAGGGTCTAGATAAGTTGCTGAGGCTGGCCTCGAACCTGCAGTCCTCCAGTGTCAGCCTCCCAAGTGCTGGGATGACAGGCGCACAGATCACAGCTGTCGTCGGCAGGGTGCTCTTCTGTTGGCCCTGGTGGACAGACAACACTGAAACCAGCGGCCTTCCGGCAATCCATCCAACCAAAACCAACACTCAGCTAGTCTTTCAGCTGGATTGGAGACCTGCAGGTTCCTCCAAGGTTTACCCCATGCTCCTTTTCACTTGCTAATTCCATTTTATATCCTTTCACAGTAAAGTCATGACTAGCCAGCATGGTGGCACACGTTTGTAATCCCAGTACTTGGGAGGCTGAGACAGGAGGATCTCAGGTTTGAGGCCAGCCTTAGCAACTTAGACCCTGTTTCAAAATAAAATAGGGCCGGGGGTGTAGCTTGGAGGTAGAATGCCTCTGGATTCAATCCCCCAAAAATTCAACCCCCCAAAAAAATGTCATGGCTGTGAATACAGCTCCATGCCAAGTCCTGTGGGTCCTCTCAGTAAATCATCAAACCTGAAGGCAGGTTCAGGGACCCATGACACGTTCCCTCTCTGATGGTCTCCACAGGTAACCAATTATTTTTTCTTTCTTGGAAAATTAATATGAATTTCCCCTGTTCCCCAAATTTAAAAATATTTCAGTGGCACAGTGGCACATACCTATAATCCCAGTACTTAGGAGGCTGAGACAGGAGGGTCTCAGGTTCAAGGACAGCTTCACAACTTGGAGAGACCCTGTTTCAAAATCAAAGATAAAATAGGGCTGGGGGTGTAGCTCAGAGGTAGAATCCCCCCCAGGTTCAATCTCCAGTACCACCAAAAAATAAAAACATTTCTTATGTTTCGGTTTAGTGTAATTACTATTCTTGTCCCTTCTTGAGTCAAGGGAGCCTTTTCAAGTTGGCTTGTAAGGTTTTTCTTTTTTTCTTTTTTTTTTTTTTTCTGGTACAGGGGATTGGACCCAGGGGCATTCTACCTCCAAGCTACACCCCCAGCCCTGTTATTTATTTTTTTTTTGAAACAGGGTCTCACTAGGTTGATGAGTCTCACTACTTGCTGAAGCTGTCCTGAAACCTGGGATCTTACTGTCTCAGCCTCCCAAGTACTGGGATTACAGGTGTGCTCCACCATGCCCTGCTCCAAGGTTTTTTATTTGCCCTAAATGATCCTTGATAGCCTTTTTGTTTTCTGGTATATGTTCCAGGCTCATCAAGGTATTTCCTACCCCAAAACTGTTTGCTTCTAATAAGAAATATTTAGAAACCTTAGTCTAGGTTGCTCATTACTACTAAATTGATGGTAGTTTGTAGATTTCCTTTTTTCCCCAGTAGAAAGAGCTAGGACTTTTTTTTTTTTCCTACTGCAAATGCAGGCTAAGGAGCCAGGCGTGGTGGTGCACACTTGTAATCCCGGTACTAGGGAGGCTGAGACAAAGAGGATCACAAGTTCACAGCCAGCCTCAGCAACTTAGTGAGACCCTATTTCAAAATACAAATAGGGCTGGGTGTGTGCCTCAGAGGTAGACTGCCCCTGGATTCTATCCCTAATACCACCCAATAAAAAAGGAGGCTACAGGGTTTTACTTCACCTTGTCCGTACTATACCCGTGCCTTCTCTGTCTCAGGTAAGCATCTTGAGTCGTCAGCAATGACAACACTGAGTCACTTGCTTGCCCCTTCCTAAGCCCGCCTTAGTGTGTCTCCCCTGCAGCCAGCAGTGCGATTACCACAAAGTCAGAGGTCTTTTTATAGTTCATTCTGTCCTTAGAGTATAGCTTAATGAAGACAGACAGTCACATTCATGTGTCTTAAAGTTAATCGGTGGAGTCATTTTTTTCCCTGGTTTTACCACCACCAACTCAGGATAGGTAGTTCCCTTTGTTCTGTTTAAATGCTTTTTCCTGAGCTGCACACCCAGCCTGTTTATCTTTTCTTTAAGAGATTGCCTGTTTAATGTTGGTTTGTGTTTAAATAAAATCTTTCCATAGTTCTAAAGTCAAATCTATGCCGGGTGTGGTGGCGCATGCTTGTAATCCCAGTACTTGGGAGGCTGAGACTGGAGGTTCCAGGTTCACGGCCAGCCTCAGCTACTTAGTAAGGCCTCCGCAATTTAGAGAGACCCTGTTTCCAAATAAAGAATAGAAAATCAGGCTGGGGTTGTAGCTCAGAGGTAGAATGCCCCTGTGTTCAATCCCCAGTACCACAAAATAAATAAAGTCAAATCTAAAAAAAAAAAGTAGTATATTCATAGAAATCTAGCTTCAATCTACTCCCTTCTACCCTTCTTCTTTGGCTTCTAGAACTATAAGGAAATTAGTGTGGTATTTTAAGCTGCCAGATTTCTGCAGCTTGTTATAGCAACCACAGGAGCTAGGGCAATCGTTGGCACCTGGAAGCAGGTGCTGCTGTAAGAACACCTGGAAATGCAGACATGGTCTTGGAATTTTGAGGGGTTTGATTGGAAAAGCCTGGCCTGGGTTAACCTTGAGCAGACTGTTAATATATGCAAGGTGCTGCTGGTCAAGGCTTAGCAAAGTGAAGAGCCTGTCACTGAAAACTGGACCAGGGGACCTTGTTAGGTAGTGCAGAAAGCTTAGCTGAGTTGTGCCTCGCAGTTACTTGGAAAGCAGAACTTGTTAGCAATAAACTCGGATATTTAGCTGAGATTTCCAATCAGAGTATTGAAGCACAGCCTGCTTTCTTTTTGATGCTTATAATAAAATGTGAAAAGAAACGGAATCACCACTTGTTGATTTGGGAATTTCCCAGCCTATACAGTTTGAAAGACCTTAAGATCGGTAGCTTTACCGTGGAGAAAGCACACGAGAGAGAGAAGGCTAAGGGTGTGCTGAATACCTTTTAACTGCTAAACAGGTAGATATCTGACTCGTGGATCTTCTCAGCCATCTTAGCAGAAACCAGTAATGGAGATGGGTTATCCAGAGAAGAGCTGTGGAGGATCCTCTTGTCTAATGGAGTCAATCCCATGACACACACAGGAAACCCACTACGTTTTTTTAGAATTATATTAGCAAGAACACTGCCAGTTAGGTGAATATGGTCTCTCTCTTGAAAGAGTCAAGACAAGTAATATTTTCAGACTGCAGTTGACCACAAATGACTGAACCCGTGGAAAGCGAAACCACCGGCAAGGGAGACTGCTGTGTATCCCTGAGCTCGTTCTGCAGCCGTGTGGAGAGGCGTCTCCGTCCTTCCCTCCACTGCGTAGTCCTGTGTGGATGTGCCAGAACCTACTCAAGCAGGTTTCTTGTACTCACACTTGAGTTATGTTTAGTCTTTTTGCTAATACAAAAGGTGCCGTAAATGGTAACCCTACACATACCTCTTCATATTTTTGCCAGTGTATTTCTCAGATTCGTAGAAGAGGGGCTGCTGGATTGAAGCTTAAAAGCAAAAGTGATTATGCTGAGCCGGCATGGTAGCGCACGCCTGTAATCCTAGTACTTAGAAGGCTGAGACAGAAGGATTGCAGGTTTGAAGCCAACCTCAGCAACATAGTGAGACTCTCAGCAACCTAGCAAGACCCTGTTTCAAAACAAAATAAAAGGGCTCGGGATGTAGCTCATAGGTAGAATGCCCCTGGGTTCAATCTCCAGTAACACACACACACAAAGTGATACGCTGTTTAAACCAAATACTATTTGACCGCTAGCCACAGTAAGAAGTGCACTTTCAATTATGACCCAGTTTATACACACATGAACATATAGCTAAAACATGGGTTCCATCCCCAGCACCACACAAAAATTTACCTCCCTATCAACAATCTATTTTATTTTAAAAATTAAGGTTGCAATGCTAAATGACCTACTAATGGGTCTTAACTCAAAGTTTTCCTAACATTGACACACTTTTTTGAAAGAGCCAGAGTAAATTTTTGAAACAGGGTCTCACTAGGTTGCTAAGTCTTGCTATTTTGCTGAAATTGTCCTTGAACCTGCGAACCTCCTGTCTCAGCCTCCCAAGTGCTGGAATTATAGACATGTACCACCACACTCAAGCAGATAGTAAATATTTTAGACTTGTGAAAGAACTATTCATGATCTCAACTCTGCCTCTGTTGTAACACAAGAGTCATGGGCAATAGCTAAATGAATGGAGATGGCTATTCCAATATAATTTTATCTACAAAGACAGGTGGATGTAGATTGCAGAATTCTGTTTTAGGCTAATCAAGCCATCCCCCCAAGGACCGGGATAGAGTCAGCTTCACACGGAAACATGGAGGAGGGTAGATTGCTGAATGAAATCAGAACTCAGGAGGGGAATGAGGGAGATCGCTGATGGATAGGCAGCAGCGGCTAGTGCATGAACCCAGATGTTCTGTCATCGCTGAACTAGGCAATCTCCAGATAAGCACATGTCCCCAAATATGTCTCACGTATGAAATATATGTTTTCCAGTGCTTTTAAGAGTAGACAGATGTCAGGCTGGGCGGCGTGGTGGTGCACATCTGGAATCCCAGTACTTGGGAGGCTGAGACAGGAGTATCCCAGGTTCGCTGCCAGCCTCAGCTACTTAGTGAGGCCTCCACAACTTAGTGAGACCCTGTTTCAAAATAAAGATTAAAAAATAGGGCTGGGGGTATAGCTCGGAAGTAGAATGCCCCTGGGTTCAATCCCCAGTACTACAAAGAAAAAAAAAAGTAGACAGATGTTGCAAGGCCTGAGTCCAGTCCCCAGCACCACACACAAAAAAAGGAGTGCCCGGAGGGAGTGGTATTGCATAAGGCTGTCGCTCAGTCTTCTCCCAGACCTAGTCCAGGTCTAGTCTGCCTCTCCACTCTCAGGCACGTGTGATAGATGCTGCATAGCCAGACAGTCACAACGCACCATCTTCCCTCGAGAGCCACCTCCCTTCCCTACGCATATGACACAGACTTAGTATTTAAAATAAATGTAGTGACCATTGAGGAGTAAAGCTAAATCTTAGTGGGAGGGGGTGTTGTATAATTATACATGCCTGCTTATTTACAGTTTAGCTAATTTTTGGACATAAGGTATTTTGAAACCTCTTTCGAAAGTCATTAAGATTGGCAGATAGTTAAGACGCTACTTTCAGATCACATGATCGTAGTCTTTGGCATGACTGCAGGCACAGACACCAAAGTGATAGTTGAGCATGGACCCAGTTAGGCCCAGTGTTGTGTGCAAAAGGGAGAGGAAGGTAGAAAGTAAAAGAGCATTATAAAGGACCGGTTCTTACTCTTGGGAATGTGGAGAAGGGGCTCGGGAGTCCAGAGGACAGAAGGATGAGGGTAGCAGGCGGCTACAGCAGACTGACTCCTGGGAGGGAGGGATCCTGCCCCGCCAGTCTTAGGACCTGCGCTTTGTTCTGGCCAGAGCCCTGCTGCTGCAAAGGAGCCCCAGAGCCAGGTCTTCATCTGGGGCATTTCTCTCTGGCCCAGTATGAGCTTCCTTGAAACAAGTGGGGCAGGCGCAGAAGTAAAGGTAAAATGTGGGCTAGAGAAGATGGAGTGATGGAGACTGGCGAAAAGTAGAAAAGAATCTCTGAAAACGGAGATCAGCAGGCAGGATGCCCAAGAGGAACTCTGCACCTGCCTGGGGCTTCTGTTACCCTGACAATAGCTTGCATTAACAAGCGTCTCTTCCTGAATTGTCCAAAGTACTTCTACAAGTGTCTCAAAGCAGTTCAAGCTTGATTTACAAGTGTAAGGAGTAAGGTTCTTCAGAAAGGAAGGAATGGAGGGGGGGGGGGCGCGTGGTGGTGCACCCTTGTAATCCCAGTACTCAGGAGGCGGAGACCAGAGGACCCGGGTTCCAGCCTCAGCTACTTAGTGAGGCCTCTGCAACTTTGTGAGACCCTGTTTCAAAATAAAGAATAAAAAATAGGGCCGGGCGTGGTGGCGCACGCTTGTAATCGCAGTACTTTGGGAGGCGGAGACCGGAGGATCCGGGTTCGTGGCCAGCCTCAGCTCTCTCTCTCTCTCCTTAGTGAGGCCCTCTGCAACTTCATGAGACCCGGTTTCAAAATAAAGTATAAAAAATAGGGCCGGGGGTGTAGCGCAGAGGTAGAATACCCCCGCGTTCAATCCCCGGTACCGCAAAAAAAAAAAAAAAATAGTGCCAGGGGTGTAGCTCGGAGGTAAAACCAATCCCCAGTACAGCAAAAAAAAAAAAAAGGGGGGGGGAAGGAAGGAATGGATGTAACAGCGGGGACCCGGGCTGCCGAGTGCAGGAGCCGCTGGTCCTCAAAGGCTGTAGTGACAACCCGCAGGCGGCTCCGCGTGGCCACTCTTTGCCCAGCCTCTTCCTGCCTCCGCTTCCTTAACCTCTCTCACTAACGCGCCACCTCTGTGCTCCGCAGATTCTCTGTGGGAAAGAGATTCCTCGCTGGATCAACCGACTTGCCTACTTCAGCTCCTGTATACCCTTCCTCCAGAGCTGCCTCCCGAAGGAGTGGCTCACTCCCGCAGCCCTGCAGTCCAGCGTCAGCCAGGAGCTGCAGGACGAACTGGAAGAGGCAGAGGATGCAGCTGCGTCTGCGGCCATGGCGAGCGCTGCGGCAGGCTCCAGGCCCGGGCGCCACACTAAACTGTAACGCCTCCAAAGTCACACCTTCAGAACTGTGTCTGGCAGTCGAGTATCACTAGAGAAAATTAAACAGAGTGCGCGTCCTTTGGATATTTTGTATGCAAAGATGGCCCTCTCCCAAGTCCCAGTTTTTCAGCTCAGGATTATATTTGTAATCAAAAACAAATCACTTGGCGCAGGAGGGAGAACTTTGTACGAAGCTGCCCTCGGTTTTTTTTACCCACTTGTAAACTTGGATTTACTTCTTCTGTTTTATACAAGCTCTGTTATGTTTACAGTATTTTATATCGCTGTTTACAAATCTTGCATGGACTTCTGCCACCGTGAAAGAAGAAGGTCTTCGTCTTCAAGAATTAGGCAGGTAATCTTTGTACCCTTCCTGACAGTTGCCACGGCGTAAATAATAGGCACACGAACAGGTTCTTACTCCGCTACCGTTAACATCCCCTGCTTAAGAATCGTCTTTTAGATTTGTATGTGTTTGTGAACGTTTTTTGTCACCAGGATGCAGAGAACCATGCTGGCCTGGCATGCAGGAAGCACATGAGGCCCTGAGGCCCCGAGACCTGGGTGGACCCTCTTCACACCACCCACTCTGAGTAGCACATCTCCCAGGGCGCCCCGGGGACAGCTGGCCTCGCCCCACATGTCCGTCCACCTAGTCAGGGTGCTGCTGTCCTGTCTCTGGCTTTCTGTTTTTCGTTGAAGATAGTCTCAGCACCGGTGAGTGGTTTTGCACATGTGTTGGGGAGGGCTTCTCCTTTAATAGTCATTTCCTCCCTGCACAGTATCTTGTTGATAGGGTCGGAATGTCCTAAGTGGTGGCCTTCTGAGTCGCAGTGCGAGTTGACATTCAACTGCTTTCAACTGTTCAGGCTACCTTTTATACTAGATCTTGAAAACTAGAGTCTAAAGAAACACACCCCAAAATGTAATTCTTTGGTATCTCATACTTCTATGAACCATATCAGAAAGGCTGCGTTAGGGTTTGTTATTGGTTATGGGAGTAGTTCCACCTCATAATAGAATGCCTGTTCTCACTGACCTCTTGTTGAAAAATCATACTGGTGTGTCTTGTCCTCTTCGTATGGTCTTTCACCTGTATGTCTCTTACCTAACATAAGCTGAAAAGGAAATCGTCATCACAGATGAACCCTCACTGGCAAGCAAGGAAGCTCTCTGCTCGCGTCTATGCCCAGTGCGACCTCGGGTGTAAGAACAAGTCAGTACGTGTCAAATTCAGTGTTTCTGCCTTAAGAATGAATGTCCTATGGTGGAGGTAGTATATAAATGACCCAAGGCAGTGACTTCAGCTTTATATATAGTGTTAGTTTTAAAGTTATTTACATTTATTTAAACTTTTAGATTGGGTTGTTTGCTATTGCTCTTTGTGAAGATACAGATCTTTCAGTAAAGTACATTTTTAACTTTTCCATAAGCGGATTTGATTGATTTTATCAACTGAAGCACACCCTGTTCACAGGGACGATAAGCCTTGGGTTGTAACATTGGCCCGAGGAATGAAGCCGCTGTATGCTTCTCACTGTTCTGTTTCCGAGAGGAAAGCCTGTGTAAAGCACTTGCAGTGCCTGAGCGGACGGAGCACTTGTTTTGAGAGGTATGATAGAAAGAAGGAAGGAGCCTGTGATCTCTATGAAGTGTTGACTTGGCTCAGGTCTAGAAATGAGACTTGGGACAAGACGCTCGAGCTCCAGCACTGAGGCGTCACCAGCGAGGGTCCTGGCACCCGCACGGTCAGCAGAGGCGTTCCGTGCGCTGACTTGGAGTTTCGTAATGTGGGTTACAGTCTTTTCTGACCTGCTCAGATGGACCTATTTTTAAACCTGGGCTACTAACCCGCAAGAGCAGCCATCAGTTGGACATTTCCCATCTCTGCTTCTCCACAGTTCAGCCACTCAGCACACAAATGATTTTATTTTGTTGTATTTACTTTCATCTACAGCATTTGGAGTTTAAAAGTAGTGTGCAGGGTTTTCATAGAAGTAAACCGCAGCCTTGGACCAGTACTAACAATCAGCAGATAAAATTCTGGGCCTGAGATACCTTGTAATCCGATTGTACCTGAGGTTGAGAGAGAAATAAATGTCGTTTAGAAAATCTCATTCAAGTCAGGTCTGTCTCTACAGTTAAGATGGAGAATGATTTGGTTAATTAGCATCTAACCCACTTCTCCTTGCCCTGGAGGAAAAGTCCATCTCAGCCAGATCTCGCAGACAAGCCCCACGGCAGAAATCTGGTCATCACTACACGCGCCGTCAGCCGAGTAGGATGTGCTTCTGCCGTGGTAACTGAGCGGAACGTGTTTCTCCTGGCGGGTTGAAGGCCGAAAGCCTCTGGTGTCCGCTGTTTGTTTTAAACACCCTTGGGGGTTCCTAGCCCTGAGAAGGGAGCCCCGGCTTTGGAAGCCTGACTCGCAGGAGTGGAGAAGGCGGCCTACCATCTCAGCGCGCCTCTGCCTGACGCCGATGCCCTGACCACAGCAATAGCGCAGGTTCCCCATCACCAGCATTTGTACAGGGCAGGGAGGCCCGGTTTCCGTCAGCTGGCTGGCGTTGGTGCACAAGGAGGTTCCGCGCCACAGGCAGCCGCAGGACGCTGCTTCCGTGGCCGCTTCCACCCCGAAGGGTAGAAACGCGTGCGTCGCGTTGGGGTTCTGGTCTGTGTGTCTTATGGTCCCATGTCTGTAAGATGCCCTGTAGTTTTGATACATGCTCTATTTTCTTTAAATGACTGTTTAAAAGTCGAGAGTGATTCAGCAAGTTGGCCATACCACCACTGTCCCCCCCGCCCCCCGGGTGAGGTGAGCGCAGCGCAGCGGTGACCTCGTCGTCTGCGCTGTCCACACACACAGCTCCGCTGGTGGGAGCTGTCACGCTGTCAGCAAGTCCCCATGGACCTGAAGAAACCTCCTGTGACGTTGAGTGCAAATGTACTGTCATTCATAGTGTTTATATGAAATGCCAGGAATCTTCACTTTTGCTACCTGACATAGCATTGAGCTTTCATGTTACAACATTGAAATACATCAATTTATTAAAAAATACTTTTGTAAGAAATGTTTTCTAGTGCTTTCTGACCTCCAGGAGACTGCATTGCTATGTTGGGGTGGGGGAGGTTTATTTGTTGGAACCCAGGGGCGTTCTACCTCCGCGCTACACCCCCGGCCCTATTTTTATACTTTATTTTGAAACCGGGTCTCACGAAGTTGCGGAGGGCCTCACTAGGTAGAGAGAGAGAGAGCGCGCGCTGAGGCTGGCCGCGAACCCGGATCCTCCAGTCTCCTCCTCCCAAAGTCCTGGGATTACAAGCGTGCGCCACCACGCCCAGCGGGAGGTTATTTTTGAAACCCAGGAAATCCCATGCGCTCTGCAGGAACGTGGCCAGCCCCTCTGGCATGTCTCCCCCATACTCATGGCTACATCCACTCACAAGTATCCCTCTGCACAGCCTCACCTGCTCGCTGGCAGCAGGTACCGGCCCAGGCTTGGGGGTGCTCCCCCAGCCCTAACCCCACGCACTCACCCGCCTTGAAGCAGCAATCATGTTGGAGCCTGAGTGACGGCTCCTCGCGTCCCGTGAGCCTGTCCCACCAGCGCCTCCGGCCGCCACGCGCCCTCTGTCCCCCGCTGGCCCTCCTCCCCAGCTGAGGGATGTGTCCTCAGCGAATCTCGAAGCCTCCTGTGAACAGGGCATCGTTGACTGAGCAGCAGGGTCTCGTGCGGTGGGCCCCTTTCCGCGTGCTGTTAAGTGTTCTGCAACTCCTTACTTGAAGGACAGGAACCAAAGAGGAGCTCTTGCCCCAGCCTGTGGCGTTTCCTAAAGCTGCAGGGAGAAGGCTGCCAGTCCGGGTCCGGTGAAGCGTCGCAGGGTCTGGCCTCCCCCCACCACTGGCCTTGTTCTAACCTGGCAGAAGTCCGTGCTAAGAAAGATTAATGGCTTCTCACTCTACTAACTAAAGGAGAGTTAGTGACCAGCGGCTGCTTGCTTCCTTATGAATTCCAAACCTGAGGCCTCTCACACCTATCCCTTTAATCGCTTCCCCCAGAGAAAAGTCTTTCCAAAAAGAGCCGAACTTTAAACCACACTGGGAATTCAAAGACTCTCCTTCCCATCGAGGCCAGAGAGAACACTAAAGAAACCGTGGGAGCTCTTCTTGGGGTCTAGGAGGCACCCGTCTTCCTGACCAGACGCGCCCACCCATCCTGCCGAGGACTGGAGTGGGTGGGCCACCATCTTTGAGCGCCTCCCTGACGCCTGGCCCTCCCTCATTCCCGACCACTTAGTGGGCCGTGATGGGAAGCCATTGGCTTCTGAAGTCCCAGCTGTGCTGCAGGCCACTTGGAGGCGTGTGGACTCAGTCACCAAGCCAGCCGGACTCCTCAGAGCTGTGTGGCTGGGGCCTGCTCTGCACCGGGACAGGGTGTACACAGACTAGAGGAAGCAGTGAGGTCTACCAGGGTGTCCAGTCTAGGCAGCCAGAGGATGCGCACTCAAACGGCCTGGGGCTTCCAGATTGCAAAGCTAGGGGGTCTAATAAGGCAGCCTGAGCCGGGCGTGGTGGCGCACGCTTGTAATCCCAGTACTTGGGAGGCTGAGACCGGAGAATCCGGGTTCGCGGCCAGCCTCAGCTACTTCGTGAGGCCCTCCACAACTTAGTGAGACCCTGTTTCAACATAAAGAATAAAAAATAGAGCTGGGGGTGTAGCTTGGAGGTAGAATGCCCCTGGGTTCAATCCCTGGTACTGCAAAAAAAAAAAAAAATAAGGGAGGAATTTTGAATATGCACCTGGTATTAGATGGCATAAAGAATTCAGTTTTGTCTGGGAGGGTCAATGCTGTAGGTGTTTTTTAGAGACACAGCAGGGCAGACGTGGGCACCTGCTAGCACTTCATCCTGACGTCCCTGTGCCTCCCACACAGCTTTGTGAATGGAGGCTCCAGCCCTGTAGTCCTGCAGGCTGGAAATCTGAGATCAGGGTGCCAGCCTGTCCCGACTCTTGGCGAGGGCACCCTCTAATTCCCAGGTGGCAGACAGCATGGGGGTCGCGGAGCAAGTTCACTTGTGTTTCTTTGAGATCATGGCGGCTGACGAGTAGAACCTTGCAGCTCAGCTAGCGGGTGGCCTTTTCCCCCTCCTCCTGTTAACAGCCGGTCCTTATCAGTTTACTGACCACAGGAATGAAGAGCTGGTACAGCAAGTCTAGAAAACTCATCTCAAGGATAACAGACATTGTGTTTTCTTTCTGATAAGCACACTTGTGTGACCCTCAAGTTCAAGCTTGAAAAGGAAGCTCCCGGGCCGGGGGTGCAGCTCAGTGGCGGAGGGCTTGCCCGGCATGCACGAGGCCCTGGGTTCAACCCCCAGCACCAGGCAAAAATAAAAAATAAATTGTCCTTCTGTCAATGAACAGAAGGACACACCCATTCTCTGGGCAGCAGAAGACTGCAGCTTGCTCACTGAACTCATGTTCACCGATTTTTTTTCCATTTGCTAACAAATCAATAAAATTCCTTTTTCCTTCTTCCCAAAGGTTTGTTCCATTTATTTGATTTGGCAAATTGGGGCAAGTAACAAATTTCTGTTTCATAATGTCATTATAATTTTCCAGTATTTTGGGGGGTACTGGAGGCTGAACCCAGGGGCACTCTACCTCTGAACTACACCTCCCTCCCGTCTTATTTGGAAACAGGGTCTCACTAGGTTGATGAGGTCCCTGCTAAATTGTTGAGGCTGGCCTTGAACCTACAATCCACCTGCCTCAGCCTCCCAAGGTCCCGGATTAGAGTGCGCACCCCTGTCCAGCTTCCAGCAGAAGTGTCTTGAGATGTATACTGAAGAATTTAAGCATGAACATCACAATGTCTGGCGCTTACTTTAAAATGTTCAGAAGAGCCGGGCGTGGTGGTGCACGCTTGTAATCCCAGTACTTGGGAGGCGGAGACCAGAGGATCCGGGTTCACAGCCAGCCTCAGCTACTTAGTGAGGCCCTCCACAATTTAGTGAGACCCAGTTTCAAAATAAAGTATAAAAAATAGGGCCGGGGGTGTAGCTCGGAGGTAGAACGCCCC
>PVJS01022840.1:0-30165 GCA_004027185.1 Glis glis | reverse complement strand
GCCACGAACCCGGATCCTCCAGTCTCCGCCTCCCAAAGTACTGGGATTACAAGCATGCGCCACCACGCCCGGCTAAGGTGTATTTTAACATCTATCCTCATTCTGGGAGTAGTGGGATAGGTGAGTTAGCAGGGTAGAGATTTGAGACTATTGTGGTAACATTTTTTCTTTTCTCTATACTTTGATTGATGCATTGTAATTATACATCATAGGGAGGTTCAAAGTGATACAGACATACATGCACCTAGGACTTGGTGTGTTGCTCTCCGGATCCCATGCCTCCCCATGCATATTAGTGAGATTGGTACTGACACCTTCATATATGGACATAGCATTATTTGAACGATTTCCTTCATTAGCTCTCCTTTTTGGAAATATTCTTTCTAAGCCAGTATTAAAATGTAAATGGTAGCTACTGCTTACCTACAGCCTCTATGTGCAAGGCACTGTCCTAAGTTCCTATACAAAATAATTCATTTAATCCTCACAAGTCTATAAGGTAAATGCCATCATCTCTACAGATAAGAAAGGGGGCCCAGAAAGGATAAATGGCATTCTAAAGGTGACACAGCTAGTGAATGGTGGTGGGAGAGCTTGAAAACAGGTAGTTTGGCTTATCTAGCTCCATGGATCCTGCTTGGAATAAAAAATCTAAGTGCAAGCCACATGCCCAAGATCTAGACCAAGGTGAGCAAATTCTGTCTGGACAGGTCAGATAGTCAATATTTTAAGTTTGCACACCATATAGTCTTTGTCAAAACTATGCACTCTCCTGAAAGCAGCCATGGATAAGATGTAAACAAATTAACCTTATTCATAGGGACTATAATTTGTATTCCATATAATTTTCAGGTGTCATGAAATGCTTTTCTTCATTTTATTTTGTTGTGGTGCTGGGGCTCCAACCCAGAAGCATTCTACCTATGAGCTATACCCGTACCCATCCCCCTTTTCTTTGTAATTTGAAATAGGGTCTTGTTAAGTTCCTGAGAGTCTTACTATGTTACTGAGGCTGGTCTTAAACTTGAGATCCTCCTTTCTCAGCCTCCTAAGTACTGAAATTACAGGCATGCACCATCATGTCCTGCTCTTCTTAGTTTTTACAACCATTTTAAAATGTAGAAACATTTGTGGTTATCAACAAACTGATTCTAACATTTATAAGGAGAGGCAAAAGACCCAGAAGAGCCAATACAATGTCGAAGGAGAAGAACAAAGTCAGAGAACTGATACTACCCAACGTCAAGAGTTAACTTACTCTAAAGCTACAATAGTCAAGGCAGTGTGATATTGGCAAAAGAACAGACAAGTGCATCAATGGAACAGAAAAGAGAGCCCAGATAGACTCACGTAAACACAGTCAACTGACCCTTTACAAAGAAGCAAAGACAGGAGAGAAATGAGAATCTTTTCAACAAATGGTATTGGAATGACTGGACATAAACATGCAAAATAAAAAGAATCTAAAAATGCAAAAATTGCTTTTAGCTCATGGGTTGTACAAAACAAGGCAGTAGGGTGGATTTGGCCCAGTGGCCATAGTTTGCCAAACAACCCCCAATCTAGACTGGTACTGACAAGAGGTTATGCAGATGAAACAGGAGGATGGCCTCTCTGGTGATGAGCAATAGCCCTCTCAGGATGGGGCAGTAGAATTGAAAAAGTAAATACTAAATCTGAAGAGGGAGAGAAAGAAAGGGGAAGAACACAGAACAGACAGAGCATATCGAAACATAAAAATAGTCAGACATTATATTTAAACCCAGCAGGGAAGACCAGAAAGAGAAGAGACTAAGGGTTTATGAGAACTTCCTTCAGTATCAGCCGGGCTGGATGCCAAGGGGGCTGGCCCTGGTCTGTGTGATCCCCAAACCAGGACTAGACCAGTGGAGACAGGCTGACCCTTGTTAGAACAGCTGGAACCACCCAAACAAGAATGGGCCGCCCAGGGTGCTGGTCCAAGCAGAGGCTGGGGATCATGGTGCATACACCAGAGATTAAAAGCTTGGACACCCTTGATGTGGACAACCTCTCCAAGCCTCAGTTTCCTCACCTATAAGGTGAGATCGGTAATACCTGCCTCAGGCAGTTGGTATGAGGATGATGATGATGATGATGATGATGATGATTGGAAACAGGATCTTGCTAAGATGCAGAGAGCATCACTAAGTTGCTGAGGCTGGCTTTGAATCTGCGATCCTCCTGTCTCAGCCTCCCAAACACTGGGATTACAGGCATGTACCACCACACCCAGCTATGGTATGAGGATTAGATGTGTTTATTCCCAGCATGGTGTCTGACATATATAAGGATGCAGTAATTGGTAGTTACAGTTGTTCTAATTTCAGCATCAGAGAGGTTGACATAGATCATCTTTCAGATCCTTACAGCCTTCGTGTTCTGAGATTTCCAGCTAAATGCTCAGAGTCCACATTTTTGGCTTGCAATGTGATGATTCATGTTATCCTCCATGATAACAGCCCTGGGGTGTCTCAAAGAGGCAACGCCTGGACTCTAAACGTTAAGTTCCCAGACCTGAAAACCAGATAGGAACTTAGGACCCTTTGGGCCTGTCCCCACTGACCCCAGGAGGACTTGGGCCCCATCCCCTTTCTCTGCTTCCTACCAGGTACATGGGAAGAAAAATTCTTGCCTATCTGCACAATTCCTGAGGCATCATGGAAGAAATTATCAGAGCACTTGTGACATCCTCGAACCCAAGTCACGGGACCTCAAGGCGACTTTTCAAGCTCGCAGATCTTGAAAAGATCTCCAGGGCTTTGAGCTTCTGGAAAATTTCCCACCTTGGTAAGGTCAGTGAGGGAAAAACACATGTATTTTTCCGCCCTGATGGGAATGAAAGAGAAAAACACCTGTGCATGCTCAAGGAACTCATTTGGCTGAGTTCAGTCATCCAGGGAGCACAGAGCTGCGACCTCTGGGGTCTGGCACCAACGAAGAGCCATTACAGCACGGGCCTTGGCCAGGTACAGTCACACCTTCTGTCCTAAGGCACACGCCTTCCAAAGTAGCAGCTCTCGACCTCTCCCTGCTGCCTGGACCCCCCCCCCTCAAAGATTCAGATTAGTTTGCCCTGGGCGGAACCTGGGTATGCTGAGCCTGAGCAGTTTTAAAAATCCCTCGGGATGGGCGTGGTGGCGCATGCTTGTAATCCCAGTACTTCGGGAAGCGGAGGATCCGGGTCCGCGGCCAGCCTCAGCGCTCTCTCTCTTTCTCTCTTTATCTCTCTCTCTCTCTCTCTCTCTCTCTCTCTACCTAGTGAGGCCCTCCGCAACTTCGTGAGACCCGGTTTCAAAATAAAGTATAAAAAAATAGGGCTGGGGGTGTAGCGCGGAGGTAGAACGCCCCTGGGTTCAATCCCCGGTACTGCAAAAAAAAAAAAAAATCCCTCGGATGACGCTCATGGCTTCCAAGGATAAGAGCCTAATTCTACAAGGAAACCCAAGTTTTGTTAGCCCAGCTGCTGCCAGAGTGTGTGGGGTGATTTCACAAGCCAAATTAAAGCAGTGTCTGCGTGCTCTCTAATTTATAGATCTCCTTGATGTTTGTCCACTTATACTGTGTCCAGAGCACAGTTGTCCAGTCTCCCTCCCTTCCTTGAGGAAGGCCAGCCATTTGGTGAGCTTGATCAAGCATTTAGTGTCTCTGCATCTTGACTTCCTCATCTATAAAATGGGAAGGAGGCTTGCTCATGGAGCTGCAGTGCGGATCAAAGATCAGGAAAGTGCTGTGTGCACAGGAAAGGGCCGGACACATGGGAGGTGACCAGACTCCCTGGAGGAAATGCGGGAGTGTCCCCTGGGCACCAGGGAGGATGGTCAAGGACAACCAACAAGTGGAACTGAGGTCGCGTCTCATGCATATTAAACTCTTGGGCTCTTTGAAAAGTGCAATGTCCTCACAGCAGTCCTAGAGGCAAGGTTTATGGTCCTCTTGGCATTTTTACAGACTCAGAGAGGCTACCCGCTCCTAGGGGCCATGCCAGCAAGGAAGGGGAGGCCCGCAGTCTCCACTGCCACCCACTAAGAGCAAGCCAAGCCATGCTGGTGAACGGGAAGGGGAGGACGGAAGTCAGCCCACGCTGTCCCCTGCACCATGTTGGACTATAAGCAGGTCCTCTGCTACTGGGGACTGTGAGCAGGCCCTGCCTGTCACTGGCCGTGGGGACTGACTCAGAAAACCACGAGTCACGCCTGGCTGCTGCTCCAACCTCAGGATGCCAGTGCTCGCTCTGAAGAGCACGGGTGTCCTTCTGTCAGTGTGGTGCTTGGCAATCACAGTGTGGTGCTTGCCAATGGAAAGTGACACCAAAGTCAGGGAGCCTCCCTGGGGCAGCTGGGGTGGCCCATGAATATTTGTCTCTGAATTCAAGAATGGCTGAGGGGCAGAGCTCTGAGATGGTCTTGTTCGCTGCCTTAGGAACCCAGTGACCCAGGGAGGTTAGCGAAGGCGCCAAAGCCCATTCAGTAAGGCGCTAACAGGGCTGTGTGTGGAACTCTGTTCTCCTTACCCCAGTCTGCTTTCCCTGGGACTACAGCCTTTTTTGTTTTTCTTTTTGTTTTGTTTCTTTTTGTTTTAAGCATCAAGCAAAAATGTATTTGTTTGTTCATTTTTCTTTCCATGTCCTGCTAACCTACCTTGATGATTTTAATTAATGGTCATTTTTAACTCTTTCATGCAGACAGGTTTTTGTTTCCTAAAGCATTTTTATACTTTTATTGGTGCATCACAGTGAGATTCAAAGTGTTGCCACTGTCTTTTTGAAGGAGGTTATAAAGCATATTATCTGTGTTGTCCTCTGTCCCGAGCTACAAACTTATAGAAATGTATCCTGCTGCCCTGTCTACAAGACCAGTATTTTCAACTGCCCTTACCGTCTGTCAATCTAGGTTTACCAAGAATGATTTAGGATTAACAATGTCAGAGCCTTCAGATACACTCAGCCTCTAGTCTGATGAGATTACGAATGCCATGAGAGATAGTTTGAAAAGTCCCAGTCCGCCATTCTCTAAACATCAGCATCCTATGCACTAGCCAAAGGAGAACCACCACCCACCCCAGGACCCAGGCCAGGCAGAGACCAGCGCAGCCTCCAGTCTCCATCCCCAGCTGCCTGCCTCATATTTCACTTTGCACACCCTGTGCCCCAGGAGAGGGAAGCAGCCCTGGCAGGAGAGGGTGTACTCAAAGTTGACTTGCAGTTTTGCTCATGGCCTCAAATACTGCACTTTTCAATTATATTTTTCATGGGGACAATGGAGGCAGACCCAGAGCCAGGAAGGAACAAGCTGTAGAAGAGAGTTCCATGATGGCCAGGACCAAGCAGCTCCTTGCCCACAACATGCTACAGAGCCCTGACTGCTTCTGTACTAATGTCCTCCATCACCACCCCCAGCTCCAGCTCTGCTGCAGCCACTGTGGCCAGAACTTTAAAGGCGACCAGGCATGCCCAAATCAGGATGAGGCCGGAGTAGTGAGCAGGCAACCCCAACAGGAAGGGGATCTCAGGAAATTCTGAGGGCCCGCATGGTCTCCCCCATTAGGAAGGTCTCTTCCCAGACACAAGTGGGAGGTTGTGGCATGAAGGAAGGGCTCCTTGCAACTACTATTCCTCCCAGAGATGCAGGAGGAAACAGTGGCCTGAGGCAGGAGGAGCACACTGGCTTTCCCGGAGCCCAGCAAACTCCCTGCTGGGGGGCTGGGATGTAGCTCAGTAGAGCACTTTCCTGGCATGCATGAGGCTCTGGGTTTGGTCCCCAGAACTGTAAAAATAAACAAATGAAAATTGACCTGGGCCATAATCCCAGTATTTGGGAGGCTGAGACAAGGGGATCACAGGTTTCTAGGACAGTCTCAGCCCTTAGCAGGACTCTCAGCAACGTAGCAAGACCCTGATTCAAAAAAAAAAAATAAAAAGGGCTGGGGGATGTATCTGGGAGGTGGAATGCCCCTGGGTTCAATCCCCATTACCAAAAAAAAAAAAAAAAAAAAAAGGCCTGGGGATGTTGCTTAGTGTAGAGCCCTTGCCTAGCATGCATGAGGTCTTAGGTTTAATCCCCAGCACTGTAAAAACAAACAACAAAACAAAACAAAAAAACCTCCCTGCTGGCCTCTCCCTATGAGCCAGGCCTCTGTTCACCAGCTTGTTCTCACTTTTAACCCATGACCTTTTACTCCGAAGCTGGCAGACTGGTCTTGCTCAAAATACCACCTGCACCATGCATAAGAGCTCCCCACTTCCCACGACAGCAAATCTAAATTCTAGGCATGCCCTGTGAACTTGGGTCAGTCCTTCAACCTCTGTAGAGTTCAGTGTTTGTAGATGTAGAACAAAAGAGAATTAAATTTAAAGATTTAAATGAAATCATTTTAGAAGTCTCTATTAGCCCAAAGACACTCTGATCATCTCTGTTGTTCTCCTTGTGTTGGGATTTCAGCATCCCACTAAATCCAACTCTCCTCCTCCTTTCCACCACCTGTGCTTGAACTCCAGTCTAGCTGGCCGGCTCCCTGCCCCTCAGTCCCCAGTGGTGAGCCCCACTCCACTTCTGGGTACACACTGCTCCCTGCCCCTGCGTGCCCTCTCTGCTCCACTGGGTTTATTTTAGTTCCACTGGATTTATAGCTCTCGAGGAGTCTCACCTCCCCCTTGAGACTTCTCCAGCCCACATTCAGCCCTGAGTTCTTGGAACCCTGTTGCCTCGATTACAGCTACTTGCACCTATTTCGGTGCTTAATTCTTCCCCCGTGATTTTATGCAGATCCATCCTCTCTCCCCAGAGGGTGCCTCACATTTGGCTAAGTATCTGCCAGTCAGGCTCAGCCCAACTTGGGTTCTTCGAAGGGTGCTCAGACAGTTAATTGACAGCAGCAAAAACGCAACTTGATGAAAATGATGATTGACAATAAAGTCCTAAAAATCTATGAGGCTCAGGTGACATCCCAGGAAAGTAGAGCTTCTGAGCCCCCAGAGAAAATCCCAGACCTGTGCTGGCTGCTCAGGGCAGGAATGTGGAGGCAAGTGGATGAGTTGCTGCAGGGCTGGGGGCAGGGTTCAGGCATGTGATGCAGAGGAGTCTGACAGCAGAGTCCCAGGGGATGGCTCTGCCAGCATCCCCATGGGCGACCCGAGCAGGCGCCCTCCCCTCTCGCATCAATAGTTTGAAGGACTGGGGCCACCAGAAGTTCTCTAAGGCCCCTTTCCACTCTTATTTGGAAACATAGTATTTCTAGAAGGCTAAGAAGAACTTCCTCCAGGGAAAGAGGGGAAGCCAACCTCCAGGAAGGACTCGTCTCACAAACCAAATGGACCTGCTCTGCTTGCTTTAGTCAGGAAAGGTACCTTTGCTCTCACAATGAGCTTGCCCAGCCCCCACCCTTGGCTGTGCATTGACAGGCCTGTCATGGGTGCGTTACCAAGGCAACCAGTTCTTATTCACCTGGTACGACAATCTCCTGGAGAACTTCTGACCTATTCGAGGAAAGTGAAATTCTAGCAAAAATCATTTTATTAGATGCAGTGGTTTCTTGCCAACTTGGTTTTGCTAACTATGGTTTTGAGATAATGCGGTTTCTGAGTTTTTTGTGTGTTTGTGGTACTGGGGATTGAACCCAGGGGCATTCTACCTCCGAGCTACACCCCCAGCCCTATTTTTTATTCTTTATTTTGAAACAGGGTCTCACTAAGTTGCAGAGGGCCTCACTAAGTAGCTGAGGCCGGCTGTGAACATGGATCCTCTGGTCTCAGCCTCCCAAGTACTGGGATTACAAGTGTGCGCCACCACGCCTGGCTCAGGAATCTGTTTTCATATGTGTTGTTTGTTGAGCCTATTTTGAAACTTAAACAGAAGTCCAGTCTTGGTTCTTTCCTCCTTTGAGTTCTATCGTCACACAGAGGGGTGGCAAAAGGCCCTGGCTCTGGACTCAGACTTGGGACTGAATTCAGGCTCCTTTACTTATTAGCTGGATGACTTTGGGCAAAGTACTGAATGTCTCCATTTTCTCATCTGTAAAATGGGAATGATGGCACAGTTCATCTTAAAATGGGAGCTGGTATATACAGTCAGTCCTTTGTATCTGTATTTTATATCCACAGGTTCAACTAACTGCACACCAAAAATATTTGAAAAATGCATCTATATTGAACACATCCAAGCTTTTTTCTTGTCATTATTCCCTAAACAATACAGTATCACAGCTATTTATATAGGATTTATATTAAGTTAGATATTAAATTCATCAAGAGATGACTTAAAATATACAGGAGGATGCACATGGTATGTGCAAATACCACATCATTTATGTAAGGAACCTAAGCATTTGCAGATTTTGGTACCCACAGAGGGGTGGAGGCCCTGGGACAATTGTATGTAAGTGCTTGGCATGGGGCTTGACTCTTCTCAGGAACCTCACACAAGGAATATAGTTTGAACTGATCCTTGAATGGTCATGCCCCCAGTGCCTGACACAGTTGAACATCTACACCCTCTCCGAAGACAGTCACCTTCATCCTGGGCCTCCAAGAATCTCAAGTAAATTCCAAGGAGCTGGAGCAGCATGCGATAAAAGGCAACCAACCACATAAAGAAAAAAGATGTTCATGAGTAAGAATGAGCAGGAAAAAAATAGAGCAGAAACATCACAAAATCTCTGGATATTGAAATTACCAATAAAAAGTGCTATGCTTTTAAAACTAATACATACTTGAGGTTTTGATAGGAACCCCAAATTATATAATAATTGCAAATTTGGTAAAGAAATAAATGTAAATTTGAAAAATAAAATCACCAATTTTCAAAGATCAGCTTTAACAGCAAATTAGGCACAGCTGAAAGAGAATGAATAGACTGGATGTGTCATAATAAAATACTTAGAATGCAGTACAGAAAAAGATGGTTATGTTGGAAGAGAGGCTAAGAAACACCGTATATGAATGAGAAAGCCCAACAAACACTTCAGCACGGCACTGCAGGAGGAAAAGGCAGGATTAGTGGAGTAGATGCAGTGTTTTCAGAGCTATTGGCTGAGAATTCATCAAAACTCAGGAAAGCTATTGAGTCATGGAGTCAGGGTACACTACAAATACCAGGCAAGGGAGATTCACAGGAATTGATAAACTAGGAAACAAACATACAATATAGACTGTGGTATATTTTTTCAAAAGATGATCATGTTACCTTCCATCCTCATGCTATTCCTCCCATCAAGCTGTGAATGGAGTCTATTTCCTTCCCCTTGAATATAGCCTGGCCCTGAAATTTGTATTAACCAACAGAAGTAGCAAAAGTGACTTTTGGCTTGAGCATTAGAAGGCCTTGTGGCAAGCTGGGTGTGGTGGTGCATGCCTGTAATCGCATTACTTGGGAGGCTGAGACAGGAGGATTGCAGGTTCAAGGCCAGCAGTGAGACCCTGTTTTAAAATAAGAAATAAAATAGGGGGCTGGGGTTGTAACTTACAGGTAGAATGCCCCTGGGTCCAATTCGAAGAAGGAGGAGGAGGAGGAGGAGGAGGAAGAAGAAGAAGAAGAAGAAGAAGAAGAAGAAGAAGAAGAAGAAGAAGGTGGTGGCAATGGCCTCGTGGCTTCGATTTGTGTTCTTTTGGGGTCTTTAGTCACCATGTAAAGGAGTTTGGATTGCCCACATAGAAAGACAGGCAATGTGGAGGAGCACCGAGACTCCCAGATAACAATACCATGGCCCCAGACATTTTATTTTAGACCCTCCAAGTCAATCCCACATGATACTATGTGCAAACAAGGTGTCCCTACTGGGGGTCTTTGCAAAGTGCAGATCCACTAAATTGTGAGTAAATACAATGGTGGCTACTGTAAGTCACTAAGATTTAGTGCACTTTGCTAGGTGGCAAAAGATAACTATGACATAGAAGATCAACAAAATCAAAAACTTGTTATTTGAAAATATTAACAAAGTTGACAAACTTCTGATAAGAAGAATCAAAGGAAAAGGGGTTGGGGATGTAGTTTAGTGGTAGAATACATATTTAGCAAGTGCAAGATTCTGGGTTCAGTCCCCAGCACCTCTCCCCCACCAAAAAAAAAAAAAAAAGAAAGAAAAAAGAAAGGAAAGGGGGAAAAGTCACAAATAACCAGTATTGGAAACAAAAAGCAGGGCATGACTATAGAAGATACAGATACTGAAGAGATAGTAAGAGAAAATCATATACAATTTTATGCCAAAAAACTTGAAACTTTACTTAAAATGGACCCATTCTCAGAATAAAATTTTCCAAAACCGATTTAAAAGAGAAAATATGACTAATTTTATAAGCATTTTAAAAATTGAATCAGTTGTCAAAAACTACCAAACAACAACATTACAGGTCCTGGATGGCCTCATTGGTGAGTTTTGCTAAACATTAAAAGGGAAATAAATTCCATTATTTTTATTTTTATTTATTATAATTTTTTCAGTATTAGAGATCACACCCAGGGGTGCTCTACCACTGAGCTACATCCCCAGCCCTTTTAAATATTTAGTTAGTTAGTTAGTTAGTTAGTTAGTTAGTTAGACACAGGGTCTCACTAATTGCTCAGACTGGCCTCAAACTTGTGATCCTCCTGCCTCAGCCTTCTGAGTCACTGGGATAACAGGCATGCACTACCTCACCTGGCTAAAAATTCCATTCTTAATATAAACTGTTCCAGGTAACAGAATAGAAACATCCCCAAATCCATCCTATGAGAATTTATAACATTGATACCAAAATCCAAAAAGGACAGTGGCAGAAAAGAAATTTATAGTTTAATCTCATTCATGAGTGAGCACATAAGAAAAAAAAAACTTGAATGTTATCAAAGTCCAGAAATATATAAAAATGAAGCAGATTGTGATCAACCTGATTCTAACCCGGGAATACATATATGGTTCAATATTATCACATTTATTAATAGAATTCAACATAATAGATCTAAGGGGAAATAATCACATGATTATTTTCATAGATGCTGAAAATCCCTTTAATGAAAAAAACATTTTTGTTACTGGGGATTGAACCCAGAGGCATTCTAAATCTGTGCTACACCCCCAGCCCTTTTTGTTTTTTATTTTGAAACAGGGTCTCACTAGGTTGCTGAGGCTGGCCTAGAGCCTGCAATCCTCCTATCTCAGCCTCCTAAATACTGGGATTACAGGCGTGCACCACCACGCCTGGCTCCCTTTAACAAAATCTGATATTAATTCCTGATTAATATTCCCAATGAAACAAACTTATGGGTACTTCCTTAATGTGAACATACACACCTATGTATGCATGTAAGTAGCATTTCCAAAGGCCATCACCTACCTGAACAGGGAAACATTCTATATAACATTGCTTTTTGGAACCCTGAGACCACACAGTCCTTAAAAATATGAAAAGATACTCAACTTCTTCTGTGATAACAAAAATTAAAATACCACTTCTCACCTGTGGCATTTGCAACAATTCTAAAGCCTAGATACACACTCAATTGTCAAGCTGTAGAAAAAGAGGCATTTTCAGCAAGGTGTGGTGGTGCACGCCTGTAATCCCAATACTTGGGAGGCTGAGACAGGAGGATCGCAGCTTCCAGGCCAGTGCGGGGTAACCTAACCAGAGCTTGCTTCAGAAGACAGAGAGAGAGAGAGAGAGAGAGAGAGAGAGAGAGAGAGAGAGAAGAGGAAAAAGAAATGGCCCTGGGTTCAATCCCCAATACCACAGGAAAAGGAAGGAAGGAAAGAAGGAAGGAAGGAAGGAAGGAAGGAAGGAAGGAAGGAAGGAAGGAGAATGTATGTATATATGTATATATATACATATAGTGGTAGGGATACAAAATGATATAATCCTTATGGAGGGAAATTTAGTAATATTTAATAAAGCTATATGTGTTTATCTTATGACCCATAAATCCCAGTTCTAGGAATTTATCTGGAGCTCTATGTCTGTTGGGCCCTCCAACCAGTGCCATGAAAGGGCCTGGTGGATTAACAGAAGCCTGCTCTAGAGTACCGAGCCTCTTCCACGTTGCAGTGGCTCAGCATAACAATGGCAAAAATGGCGCCGGCGGATGCCGAAGAGGGAGGTCCTGCGATTAACCCCGCCTAACCACAGGACGGCTATTATAGGCAATTACCTCCTTCCGTGCTCGTGGACAAAGGGTGCCTTCGCCTATGATAGGTTACAGGGGGGCGTGAACGGTCTGACCATTCGTGTTATTGGGCCCTGGTTTATCGCCCTGGAATTTCCTTTGTGGTTTTTACTTTAAAAGTGCAACTGTTTTCTAAATAAAGGAGAGCTTGCTTTGACCTGTCTCCCGGCTCTGTGGTGCTAATTGAGCCGCTGACACTCGCCACCCTGCTCAGCCACTCCACTGTCGGGCTGGCCCCGACATATGTCCAACAACACGAAAGAGACATATGCATATGGTTGTCCATGTCAGCAGTTTTTGTAATAGCAAAATATTAGAGAAAACCTAAGTGCCATATGGGTAGGCTAGAGGAATATAGATGGTGTATAATGGAATATTCTGCAGCTGGAAAAAAGATCGAAGGTCCCTGAACTTGCAGAGTATGACTTCGGGATATATTGTTAAATGAAAAAAAAATCAAGATGCAAAATGTGTACAATAGATTATCTTTTAAGATAAGAAAAATAAGAGTATACATTTTTTTATTTGTGGTACCGGGGATTGAACCCAGGGGCGTTTTACCTCTGAGCTACACCCCCGGCCCTATTTTTTATTCTTTATTTTGAAACCAGGTCTCACGAAGTTGCGGAGTGCCTCACTAAGTAGCTGAGGCTGGCCGTGAACGCGGATCCTCCGGTCTCCGCCTCCCAAGTACTGGGATTACAAGCGTGCTCCACCATGCCAGGCAAGTATACATTTTTAAAAAGAAACAAGGGATATGAAAGTAATGAAACTGGTTACCTACAAGATAGAATTGGGGCGAAAAGGTTAAGGAAGGGGACAAAAAATCTCTGTGTACATCTTTTCATATGGTTTAACTTTTTACATATATTACATATGTAAAAATGTTAACATTTTACATATTCAAAAACTAAAGTAAAATCAACAGGAAACACTAAACTAAACAGCCAAGTTTAACTTGTCAATCATAATCACAACACAAAGGTAACAAAAGAAAAAAAGGATTGAATCCAAGTGAATCTTTTTTGTGTGTGTGTGGTACTAGGGATTTAATCCAGGGGCATTTTACCTCTGAGCTATACCCCCAGCTCTATTTTATTTTTTATTTTAAAACAGAGCTCACTAAGTTTCTGAGGGTGTTGCTAAATTACTGAGACTGACCTCAAACCTGTGATCCTCCCGTCTCAGCCTCTCAAGTACTGGGATTATAGGCATACACCACCATGCCTGGCTTAATCCAAGTGATTTTGATTGTTATATTGATTCAGACTATACACCCATTATTGTAATGACAAAAGAATAGCAAAGGAAATTTGAACCTCATTTGTTGGTGGAGATGTTATTTTCATAGCAACTCCAATATTGTATGTATTGTAGGATCTAGCAATGAATAAATTCATCAACACATTTTGTAACTCTGATTTGCACTGGGGAAGGATAACATTAATATGAAATAGGGGAAGGAGATAAAAAGCCTAGTTCTAACTAAAATTAGATATCTGTATAAATTTACTATGTTTTTTTTTAAAGAAAATTATACTTCTGAGCTCTGTCACCAAAAGGGTCTAGACATAGTAATACTCCAGCTGCAATAAACATCCCTAGCACCCAGGCCTTGGTTCCTAAGTAACATCCCTTACCAACTAGGACTTTGAAAAAAACAGCTAAGGCCAGGGGTGGGACAGGGGGAATATGAAGTTAGCCTGGAATATTTTATACTATGAAGTCCAAAAAAAAAAAAAAAGAAAAAGGCTAAAGAACTATTCTAGATTTAAAGAGACTGCAAATACAGGACAAATAAATGCAATGTATAGTCTGATGAATCTAATAAGCAAGGACTGAAAAATTAATAAAAAGTCATATAATTCACTACGTTATTACATTAAAGGAGTAAATCACAAATCCGTTCAATAAATGCTGAAGAAGGACTAGATACAATTCAACGTCCACTTAGGATTTTGAAAAAAGTGTCTGCAAATCAGTTGCCTTAGTCTCACAGGAGTACAGGTTGAGTATCCCTTATCTGAAATGCCTGAGGCCAGAAATGTTTCAGATGTCAGTTTTCAGAAATGCTCCAAAATCCAAAATGTTTCTGTGCTCAAAAAGTTTTAATTTTGGAATATTTCAGGCTTTGGATTTTCAGATTAGGGATATTCAAACATATCTACAAAACACTTTCCTTTTGAACTTGGGAATAAGATAAAAGCACCTACAACCATCTCATCTATGAAAAAGTGTACACCAGGCACCAGTCGGCACAGTAAGGTACAAAACAGAAATAAGAAGTAGACAGGTTGAAAAGGAGGCAACAAAACCATTGTTATCGGCAGGACTGTGTATCCAGAAAATTCCAGAGAATATGTGGATTAATTAAAATTTGGAATAATTTAGTTGGGCTTAAAAAAATCAATTTGTAAGCCAGGCGTGGTGGCGCACGCTTGTAATCCCAGTACTTGGGAGGCTGAGACAGGAGGATCTGGGTTCGCAGTCAGCCTCAGCTACTTAGTGAGGCCCTCCGCAACTTAGTGAGTCCCTGTTTCAAAATAAAGAATAAAAAATAGGGCTAGAGGTATAGCTCAGAGATAGAATGCCCCTGGGTTCCATTCCCAGTACTGCAAAAAAAAAAAAAAAATCAACATGTAAAGTCAATTTTATTCCTATATACCTATAATAAATATTTTCAAAATAAAAATTTTAAAATCTATTTGTTATACAACAAAAAATACAGACCTAGGAATACATCTAACAAAATATGTGCAGTACCTCAACAGAGAAAACTGAGAGTCATTAGAGAAGATCTAAATACATGGGCACGGTTTTCAAAACTCAATGTTGTAAAGATGTGTATTTTCAACTTGATTCACAGAATTCAATGCAATCTTTATCAAGATCTCAACAGGTTTATTTGGTCGCTAATAGTCAAATTTATATGAAAACTCAAAGCCAAGACATTTCTAAACAAAGAGAAATAGACTTATATTGTCAAATAGAAGAACTTACTATGAAGCTGTAGAATTAAGACAATGTGTTATTGGCACAGGGATAGACAAATGGGCTAACCAAGCAAAACAGGGTTCTAGAATACTTGGAAGCAGGTGTGAACCCCTCACCTGTGAACAGAGGTGGCTCTTCAGACCAGTAGGACAAGGCTGGGGGTGAATCTCAGTGATAGAGCGCTTGTCTAGTGCACACAGTGCCCTGAATTCAGTCCCCAGAACCCTACCCCACCCCACAAAAAGAGTTGTGGGAAACGAACGATTAACTTTTCAATAAATGGTGAGGAGACAACTGGGTATGTGCATGGGGAAAAAAAACCATAAAATTAAGTTCCTCTCTTACACTGTTCACAAAAGTCAATGGCAGATGTATTTGGATTGACCTGAGAACAGCAAATAAGTATTAAGTTTTTAGAAACAAATAGGAGATCTTCATGGTCTCAAAGAAAGAGAGGGAGTTCTTAAATAAGACACAAAGAGCACAGACAATAAAGAAAAAAGATTAAAAATTCATATACTTTGGAATAGAGACAGAATATACAAGCAACAACAGCTAGACCATGTATGATATTAGAACTCTGACCAGCAATCTGTGACCGTCGGCCCAGATGGTCAGGACTTGATTAACGACCGCCATGTTCTCTATTTTTTGTCCCTGCTTCCAACTCAGGACCAAGCAGAGAAAGCCAAATATGTCCCTCAAATGAATCACTTAAGATGCCCAGCTCCTCCTTAGCTTGTCTCGGCTTCCTTGGGGCATCAGCTCTACCGTCAGAGCAAACCATAAAGCTCCCCCACTCCCCTGCCCACTCTTGGGTCTCTGCCAGAGGTGAATCATGACTTCTCTAGCAAGCTCTGAATGAATAGACTCTTTTCTGGTCTCCACTTACTCCACAAAATTGAGAATTTTTCCCACCACAAATAAAACCTCCATAGAGAGAACAGAAGGACAAGCTTTGGAGTGGGAGAACCTATTGCCATACATACAGCCAACCAAGAACCGGCACGCCGCAGACATGGGGAACTCCTAAAAGTCAGTGGGAAGAGACTCATCAATAGAAAAATAGGGAAGAGACTTGAAGGAAAGAGGCCTCTCATCTGAAAGGCCATGTTCAAGGCCCTTTTCAGTTCAAAGATTCTGTCTTTCTAAACCGAGGGAGAACCGGGGATGGGGAGGCGGGCGGAGGCACACCTGCTCATGATCTTTAGCCTCAGGATGAATGCATAGCCCAGCTGGCAGCCCACACAGTTCAATCAAGGCTCAGTAAGCTGTTTCATAGAACTACAGAATGTGGGCAGTTCTTTAAAATTCATCATCCTAATCTGCCTTCCCCTGTCCTTTCAGCAATAAACAAAGCCCATAAGTAGCAGTAGTTATGAAATAGTTATGATCAAAAGGCACTTAATAGTTGCATTTCCTTTTTTTTCTACTTGGGATTGGATCCAGGGGTGTTCTACCTCCAAACTACGCTCCCAGTCCTTTCTATTTTTAATTTTGAAACAGGGTCTCACTAAGTTGCTGAGGCTGGTCTCAAACCTGTGACTCTTGAACCTGCAATCCTCCTGTCTTAATATCTCCATTTTAAAGATGGAAAATATCAAGGTCCAGGGAGGTAGAGTTTGCCCAAGGCCACACAGCACAAGGATCTAGAATATATGTCTTCATGACTCTCCACCGTGGCCTTCCCCACCATGATGCTGCAGCCCATCTGTGCGTCACCTCTCCCAAGCCCTGCCCCTCATCCCACAGTCTTTGGGACACTTAACCTTCAGTCGCCTCCACCTCCCATCCGACAAGAGGCCAGCCAGCCTTCTCATGTTTGAACTGTTCATTTTGTGTTTTATCTCATCAAAAGGGCACATTGGGCCCCTAACCTCCTTGCCTAAGCTATAGAGGACCCAGCAGGGCTGAAGCATCGGTGTCTCTAGCAAAAGGCACACTTACCCTGCCCCGGCAGCAGCAGCAGCAGCAGCAGCCCCAGGAGGAAAGCACCTGGCTGCAGCCCCATGCCACAATGCTCCAGGTGTCTCAGGCCTCTGGGCGAATGGCTTCTTTCCGCAGATGGATGGGCTAGCACGCCTCCTCCTGCTTTTATACTCCTCTGAGATCTGACAGTGCACCTGTCATAAATTTTACTGTGTTCACCTTTGAAAGGGGGCAGTGGCTGGCTGTAAATGATAAATATGATAAATATTAACATTTAGGCAGAAGAGTCAAAGCAGGTAGCATGTCCTAGCCTTAGACACTAAGATCAGGACCACACAGCTGCCTCCCGTGGCTGTCCATGGCAGTGGGTGCCCAGAAATAGCCAGTGGCAGGGACTAGTCTTTTGAGAAGAGCATAGGGCCAGGAATCTCAGGTACTGGCCTGGAGCTCCAAATCTGCCACCAGCGGTGGAACCTTGGGCAGGTCCTTGACCTCAGCTTCTCAGCTATAAGTCAGGAAATAAAGACCCAGCAGGTGAAAGTACTTTGTGACAACTGTAAACCCTAAAGCCACTTCTAAATGGGAGTTCTGAGTCGGAAATGCGCTCCCACCTCCCACCCTGTCTCGGGAGTGCCACCAGGTTCTCTGGTGTGCGTAATCCGGAGAGGTTTGTTTCTGTCCCCCCCCCCACTCCAAACCCATGGGAGGCCAGAAGTGTAGGGCCAACGCACACACCACACATTTATTGTCTGCATGTTGAATTGAGAGATGCACGCCAGAGAGGTGAGGCTGGCTTTGACTCAGTTTGACACCATCAGCAGTTTCCTTTGGGCGCACGAAGTCGGGAATGCTGGGCCGGGTCTAAGCTGGGCAGACCGAGCTGGAATTGAAAGCCTGAGTGACGAAATACCCTTGAGGATCAAATTTATATTTCCCCCCACATACAAAAATGATGCAGTATGCACGAATATATTTAAATCATCCTTGACTTTTGGCCACCCTTGTGACAGCGGGGCTGAGAGCATGACTTCCCAGAATCCAGCTGGGAGTCCCAGGCTGGCTCCCTTCCCCTAACCCGGATCTTGCTGTCCTGGCTGACCTAGACATTTGCTCATATTTTTAAAATCATAGTTATAAGCTCTATTGTCTTGAGTCTAAAGCGAAGACTAAGTGGGCAGCCCCTTACTCATAGATTCCCCCATCTTAGGATGTTGTCTTCCTTTCTTAGCTGCTCAGAAAAAGGTGATGTGGTGACATGGATGCCAAAGGCTTAGCCTCAGCCTCAGGACTGCACGTGGGTCTTGGGCTGTGTCAGAGGACGTGGGCACTGCCACACTAGCCCAGTTGGCCGGCGGCTAGTCGTGGGGCCTGAAAGAGGGTAGGACTCACAGAAAAGGAAGAAGAAAACGTGCTTATGGCCCAGGTCATTTGAGCACAGATGCTCCCAAGCACCTGGCTACTTGACTGCCCATGAGTTCAATGAGAGACCCACAGCCACTGTGCCACCATTAGGATGTCGGGAGTCCACCCAGCTGGTGCCACCAGCAGTTTCGAGGAGCATCACCAAACCTGCTTGTGTGGAATGAACATCCACAGGTTCTGGCTCCTGCTCAGGCCAGGCGGAGGTGCGGTGGAAGCAGGATCAGGCAGGGGCAGAAACAGCCTGGCTCTGTACCCATGGGCTCGCTCCTGCCTCTGCTTCTCTGCTTGGCCCCCACGGCCTTGTAGGCTGACCACATACCATCCTCTGATCTCTTTACATTTAGGAAAATCCAGAAATGACTTTAAAATCATTTTTAATCTCTGAGAGGCACTTATATAGGACAGACTGAATTGTCAGGGTCTTTGAGTCCCATCAATGCATCAGGGAATTCTGGCCAGCTGGGAGAGGCAGGGGGGCAGCATTTCTTGGGCATTCTTGCCAGGCCCTGTGGCACACTCTTCACATATGTGAGCTTTACTGGTATCTAGTAGCTGTGTGTCTATGAACAGCTGGGAAAACAAGGGGGAAAGCTGTCATCTAAAGCCAGAGATGAGCTCTAGCACTTGCCTATGAACTTTAAATACATGGATTGAACCTGAGGGCCTTCTACCTCTGAGATACATCCACAGTCCTTTTTAGATTTTTTTTTTTTTATTTTGAAACAGGGTCTTGCTAAGTTGCTGAGGCTGGCCTCAAACCTGCAATCCTCCTGTCTCACCCTCTCGAGTACAAGGATTATAGGAGTGTGCCACCACACCCAACATATAAACTTTTGATCTCTGATTTTTTGCTATAAAATGTGTTTACAGGAACAAGTCTTAGAGAAGCAATGATACTCTGTTCCAGATTTTAGCAACAATCAGCAGGCATGGGAAAGACACAGCCCGGTGAATCTACATACACCTTTAAGCAATGGCAGTGTGTGCCTTGTTCAGAAGGCTCCTCGTGACTCAAAAACTGAGCAGTTGCTGTTTCCCAAGAATTCACAAGGGGGTGCTAGACCAAGCCTCTGACTCAGGGCCCATATGGATTAAAGCAGGATTGGCCTTGGAAGAGGATTCTTCAAACTCAGGGTTACAACCCATTACTGACCCGTGAATTTAACTTGGTGAATGATCAGCCCATTTAAAATGAAATAGGCTGGGCGTGGTGGCACACGTTTGTAATCCCAGTACTTGGGAGGCTGAGACAGGAGGATCGCAGGTTCGCGGCCAGCCTCAGCTACTTAGTGAGGCCCTCTGCAACTTAGTGAGACCCTGTTTCCAAATAAAGAATAAAAAATAGGGCTGGGGGTGTAGCTCAGAGGTAGAATGCCCCTGGGTTCAATCCCTGGTACCACAAAAAAATAAATTAATTAAATTAAATAGAATATAAAAGATCTGAAAGTGTTGAATATAATAATGGTAAGCAATATATTGTGGAAAGTTGTCGTAGGTATGTGTGGTGATACAATATATATTTCTTAATGTAGGTCGTAGTCAAAATTTTTGAAAATCACTATCTTGTAATAGAGTCACAAAGAAATCCCTAGACTTTGATAAAAATAAAAACTTAGGTTTGTGGTTTGTTTTTCCTTCTGGTTAAAGATGCAGCTAGCCACAGTTCCTTTGTGCTAGCAAATAGCTAGAAGCAATGCCCATGTGTAGCTCTGGGCCTTGGGAAGAGGTAAGTACAGGTCATGCTTTTTAATGATCGTGAGCAAATTTTCCTCTCCTTTAATAAGGAAAACCCAGTCCTGGTGCCTGTGTGTGCTGTAACAGGGTAATAGGAAGCGTGCACCACGTCAGAAGTAGACCTATTGGTATCTGTCTCCCAGCACACACCCTGGGCACGAACATGAGCCAAACAGTGTCCAATGCTAGTAACTGGGCTGACTTAACTGTGCATGGGCAGAGACTCCACTTAGAATCAAGACACTAAAGACAACAAGAGCTTCATTAAGGAGTGAAGAAGTCAAAATAAATAATGTAGTTCTAGAGGAAAACATATATATATATATATATATATATATATATATATATATATATATGTTTTGGTGATATATATCTTGGTGGTACTAGAGACTACCTCTGAACTATATCCCCAACCCTATTTTATTTTTAAATTTTGAAATAGTCTCACTAAGTTGCAGAGGGCCTCACTAAGTTGCTGAAGCTGGCTGTGAACCTGCGATCTTCCTGTGTCAGCCTCCCAAGTACTGAGATTACTGGCGTGCTCCCCCACACCCAGCTGAAAACATACTTTTTGAATATCACATCCTGGTTAATAAAAAGAGAAAGACTGAAAGGGGAAATCCCAGTAGAAACACTGTCCAAGATATGGTCCCTGGCCAGCCTTGGTCTTTGCTATATCCCCAGCCATTCTCCAGTGCCTGCTGTAGTAGGCATTCATTAAACATTGGATGAATAAATAAATGACTGAAAGTCAGAATAAAGGAAAGAGACCAGTACTACTATAAAAAGATTGGCTTACAGAACAGACTAGAAAAAATGAAATGAGCCCGGTGTGGTGGTGCATGCTTGTAATCCCAGTACTTGGGAGGCAGAGACCGGAGGATCCAGGTTCGCGGCCAGCCTCAGCTACTTAGTGAGGCCTCTGCAACTTCATGAGACTCGGTTTCAAAATAAAGGATAAAAAATAGGGCCAGGATGTAGCTCGGAGGTAAAAAGCCCCTGGGTTCAATCCCCGGTACCACAAAAAAAAAAAAATGAAATTAATACAGACCATGTTTTAGGATAGAGAATTGAGGAAAAGAGAAGCATGTTGCCTTGCCCCAGTATCATGAAGCATGCTGGGAGCAGACATGAACCCTGAGGTTCATGGGTCATGGCTCCTCCCCAAGGTCACAACATTATTTTTCCACATGGTGGTTCCCAATGCTGGCTGTACATTGGAACCACTGGAGGAGTTTTTTTTTTTTTTTACAGTACCTGTGCCTGGGTTTCTCCCTAAGATTCCAATTTAGTTGGTCTAGGGTGGGACCTGGGCATTGGACTTTTTTTTTTTATCCTTGTGGTGCTGGGGATTGAACTCAGGGACACTCTACCTCTGAGTTACACCCCCAGCCCTATTTTTATTTGATTTGATTTGGAAACAGGGTCTTGTTATGTTACTGAGAACTTTGCTAAGTTGCTGAGGCTGACCATAAACCTGTGATTCTCCTGTCCCAGCCTCCCAAGTACTGGTATTACAGGCATGTGCCACCAGGCCCAGCTGGCATTGGTCCTTTTAAAAGATTCTGATATCAGCCAGGCGTGGTGGCGCACGCTTGTAATCCTAGTACTTGGGAGGCTGAGACAGGAGGATCACAGGTTCACGGCCAGCCTCAGCTACTTAGTGAGACCCTCCGCAACTTAGTGAGACCCTGTTTCAAAATAAAAAATAAAAAATAGGGTTGGGGGTATAGCTCAGAGATAGAATGCCCCTGGGCTCAATCCCCAGTACCGCAAAATAAATAAATAAATAAATAAATAAATAAAGATTCAGCACCGAGGAACAAAGAAGGCTTTATCTCCGCTGCATCCAACAAGCCACAAGTCCACCCGATTCCAGGGCAGGCTCTTGATGGTTGACAAAGCAGGCTGACCTAGCAGCCTCTCTAGAGAGAAAACCCGGGGAAATACATGGGGTAAAATGCTGGAACTTCTCTCTCAGCAATCAGTGGGTAGATGGGGAAAGGACTAGATTCTTGTGCCTGGAGAAGCCAGTCATTGAGAATCAGGATATGTGGGCTAAAGTTCCAGTTCAGCCATGGTGCCTGTTACCACTGCGGTCCCTTCCTCTTCCCCGTGTCCTGGTTTCCTTAGCCATGAGATTGGTGGCATGAATTCCATTCTCCAATGGGCAGCATGCAGAGCGAGCTCAGAGCACTGGGCAGGGGCGAGATGAGCCTCTCACTTCATGCACACAGCTATTAGCTCAGAGTGGACACTGGCACTGGCTGAGCGCCATTTGCAGATGGTATGAGGCCCCCACAGCACAAGTCCTGGCATTCTCCAAATCACAAGGACACCCTGCCTGTTTGTCCTTTTCTCTCTCCTCCACCTCCCATCCTCTCCAGATTCCCAGCTCCAGTGCCCTGTTAGCACTGTGTAGGAATTTTACTAGAGCTGAGCTTCCCAACCTGTATTCCTCTCAGTGCACAGAAGACAGGGACATTTGTACAGCACAGAGGATAAGCAGAAAACGGTCTTTGGCCTGAGATGGACAGTTGTGGGCCTTGAACATCCCCAGGACCCTCCCAGCAGTCCTGAAGGGCTAGAGGGATCCACATCTTTGCCCATCTGTAACCCACTAAAGCACCTACCTCCAGGTTCAGATTCAAGTCACCTCACTGAGCACCTGCTAGGTGCCAGGCATCTTGCTATTCAAATTCATAAACGTCTCATTGAATACTAGCTACGTTCCTTAGGGGGTTAAAAGTCCTTACTAAGGTCACCCAACTAGCAAATTTAAAAGGAAGTTCTGATCCAAGTCTCTTCCCCTACATTTGTTTGGTTGTCTCAGCATGACTGGAAGATGCTCCCAGTGCAACAGCTTTGTTCGCCTTTTAGGAAGGAAGCCAGGAGAAGATTCTCGATCTGAGCTGGTGGAGGGCGGCCTTTGGCTCATGTGCCCAGCTCCGGCAGCAGAGCCTCGCAACTCAACCCTTCTCTCCTGGAGGCTGAATCTGAGGAGCCCACACAGCTAAGGAATGCACAGCCTGGGCACTGGGGCTCTGGCCAACCTAGCACCTCTTCTCCTGATGGAGGCCCAGACTGTCCTCCTTGGTACCGTCCCAGGAAGACCAGAGAACTAAACAGGATCCTATGACCCATCGTACTTGGGTGGATGCTTAGCTATGTCGCTGCTTCTCCCCTTTCTTGGGGTCAGTCCCACCCCATGACAGAAGAGCAACAGGAACTGGGTTGGAACTGGTCAGAGAGCACTTGGACCTGAGTATTCACCTAATCCAGTCCTCCTCCAGCCCCACTGTACAGAGGAGAAAACAAGCAGACAGAGGCAGAGTGGGTCTGTGCCTAAGAGCCTGGACAGGTTTTGGACTCCCTGACCCAAGTCCAGGACTCTTTCCTGCTCTTCACATTGGCCAAATCACCAGGACCATTGTGGCAATGGTATTTTTAGTCCAGTTTTGCAGAAAAGAAACTTAAAGCCCAGAGAAGATTACTAACTTGCCAAAGTTGCTCAGCTACTCAGGGTAGAGCCCAGAGCCCTTGCCTCTCATCACAGCCCAGGGGCAGCCAGGTTTTAGCCGTGGGGACCTGCTCAGCATGGACCCCGTGTTAGCAGACACCAACATAAAGCCCACATCTGCCCCATCTCCACTCTGGGCAGGGGACCCGTGGACTGGCATGGCTGGTAGCCCTGCACACTGGGGAAGCTCTGCCCTGGATCTCCCAGAGCCACGATGCCTCACAGTGAGCGCATCCCGCTCCAGGGTGGTGGAGCCAGGGAGGCCCCCGGGAGAGAGGCAATGTGGAACCTGATGCTCTGCCCACCAGGGGGATCCGCAGGAGCTCCTGCTCAATGGCTAATCTTTCCCCCACTGAATTCCCTTTGCATTCTGCCTGTGGGAACTGTCATCTGTCTTTCCCTGGGACACTCACATTCTGCAGACCCTCACACTGAGAGGGTCCTGGCTCCCACAGTCCTGAGCAAGCACCCCACACTGACCCCACCTGCCTCCCTGGCCCGTGTTCAGAACACAGCACCTCCCGGGAAAGCATATCCTGGACTTAGGGTCCAGGAAAGGACAAAAGTCTCTCTGGCTGGGGCCAGGGCAGCTTACCAGCAGGGGACAGAGCAGTTTACCAGCAGGGACATCACTCCATCCGCAATGCACGGCTGCTGTGGTGCAGGGCCTCTGGGACTTTGGCTGTGGGGCAGGGGATTGCTGAGGTATGGCGTCACCAGCTTGGTCCAGAGCTGGGCTGTCAACACCCCCAGACACAGGCACGTGGGTGTTAATAATTTTGGCAGTGATGTGCCAGCTTGCTTGCTTTGCTGGCTCCCTTTCAGTCTGTTTACCTTTGACAACACCACCTGGGGAGGGAGCCCTGGTGTGAGAGTGGGCAGAGAGAGGGCAAGGTGGGGCTGGGGCACCTTCTGTCCCCAGGACCCGATGCAGAGAAGTTACCAGACTTGGCTGGGCAGACAGATCTGCACTGTGCTCCTACCATTGGGACATCAGGGCTGGACCGGGCACCTTACAGAGGAGTTTGTCCCCTGGGGTTCTGTTTCCCAGCTGGTTCCATCCTGAGGGGCCCATACACCTCTGCTTCTGGGCACCATGGGCTGGCATTAGCCTGCCATTGTCCCTTTCTTCCTTCAGGGACTCGGCAAAAGCCTGTTCCTAACTGAAGGCTAGCACCCAGAAAACCTGAGCAAACTGGATTGTCACATTCCACATGTCCCCCATCCTAGTATTTTCATACTATGATATTTCTGAAAACAGACTCGCGTGTGCGCGCGTTTGTGTGTGTGTGTGTGTGTGTGTGTGTGTGTGTGTGTGTGTGTGTTTTACTGGGGATGGAACCCAGGGGCACCCTACCTCTGAGCTACACCTCCCAGCCCTATTTTATTTTTTTCATTTTGGAACAAGGACTTACTAAGTTACCATGCACTGGCCTCGAACCTGCGATCCTTTTTGTCTCAGCCTACCAAGTATGGGGATTACAGGTGTGCGCCACCATGCCTGGCAGACTGTCTCTTAATCTACACACGTTTAGAAACTTGCTGGCCAGAGAGCAGGTGATAAAGCCAGATTTTTAATCCAGTTTTTTTCTACTTCAAAGACCAGTTCTCGTAACCCAAGACATGGCACTTCCTCACTCTGGCTCATTTGGGTTTGCTCCTTAATTGACCCCCGGGGGCCTCCTAGGGCCACATGGGATCAGGAGCGTGTGGGGACATGGCTCTACAGAGTGGCTGGAATCTCAGCATGTCTCCGTGGGAGTCCTACGAGGCTCCTTTTACCTCTGGTTCACTTCCTTCTTTGTTTCTGGGACAGAGCCACCTTAGCCCAAGTTTCTAATTGTCCCTCTCTGTTGACATGGAGACCTGTGCTTCCTTAATCATCATGAGCTCCGAGCTGTTGCACCTTGGCATCTGTCACCTGGATTCCTGTAGGGACTCTTGCAGGCTCATCCCCCTCCTGGTCCTTCCTTCGGCCCTTACCAGGTAGCCTTTCTGAAGCACCAGGTGGCTTTTCTGAAACACCAGGTGGCCACTCACTGTCCCTGCCCTTCCTTGTGGCTTCTGCTCCCACCACTCTGGCAGAAGTACACACAGGTCAAGTTTGTTCAATCTGACACACGGTGAGCCCTCAGGCCTTGTGCTACTTGAGTCTCAGCAGCATTTGTCAGCTGCCCTCTGCCCTTTCTGTGGGCAGCTCTGCCCTTGGCCTGCAGCCTCCCAGTTTCCGTTTCTTCTCCCCAGCTGTTCCTTCCCAGGCTTCTGTGCCAGCTCCTCTGCTGCCGGGGTTCCTCGGGGCTTTGACCTGGGCCCCCCTCCTCTACCTGTCTCTCCAGGTGGTCACATGCACCCCATGACTCCACATAAAGCCTGAGTGTCAATCATTCCCATATTTCTTTTTCTAATTTTTATTATTTCTACTACTTTTATGAGTGCACTGCAATTATACATCATAGTGAGATTCAGTGTGATGGCAAGCATGTATGCACACATCACATGGTATGTTTCCTTCCGTATCCCATCCCACACCCCGCTCTTCTTCCCCATACATGTTAGTGACATTGGTCATAATACCTTCATTCTTATATTTCTATTTCCAGCCAGACCTCTCTTCTGAGCTTCAAACCCCATAAACTCATTCACTGACTCGACATCCCCACTTTGATGTTTCATAGGCTCCTTGGACTCCAGGAGTGAAGAACCAACTACGTCACCTTCCTCCATCATTAGCGCCCCTACAAGGAAACAGCAGACAGACCTGGGAATGAGCCCTGAAAACTCCCTCTCCTCAACCCCAACAGATCATTGATTGCTGAGACCCATCAATTTTATATCTTGAAACCCCTCACCGTTCTCCATCTCCACTGCCCACACTGGCCCCAGGCCGCCATATTGCCCTTCAAAGGCCAAATCACTGCTCCAACTCTACTCTCACTGGTTCCAATTTCTTTTTAACACAGTAGCCTGAATGATCTTGTCAGAGTGCAAACTTGATGTCACAACCTTGTATAAAAGCCTTTGACAGCTTCCCATGGCCCTTTGGATCAAGGCCAACCATCTCAGTTCAGTTTATTGGGCCCTACATGCCTTTCTCCCCTCCAGCCTCAAGCCCTACCCTCCCTCCTTGTCTTACCCCTGAATCGCTGGTTTTTTCTGTCTTTGCCTTTGTAGTTGCTTTTCCAAAGTCTATCCTGTCTGGCTGGCCTTAGCTCCAGGAGGGCAAGGACCTTGTGGTTCACTTCTATGTCCCTGGCACTTATCACAGGGCCTGGCATTAGTAAGTGCTCAATAAATGTTGCATAGGTAAATCAAATCTGACCTCTAACCACTCCAGTCACACCTCCAGGGTCCTGGAGAGCAGAATCAAATTCTACTTCCCCGGGGCTTAATTACCCCTGACTTTTCTGTCAGTTTGCTTACAGCTTCATTACAATACCTATATCACCTTGCCATGGTCAAAATCATGGCTAATTGGGACTGTATCCTTTGCTGGAAAGGGTATACCCTATATTTCATTCATCTTTGTAACCACCTGCATAGTTCTAGTAGACTGGCTTTGTGCCCCGTAGAACACAGGGCCACACGAATTGCACGGTTGGGACTGAGAGCAATACACTGGTGCACGGGGAAGGGACCTCTGCTTGGCCTCTGCCTGGCCCACACATGCTCCCCTGTTCCCAGAATTTGGAGATCTCTCAAAATAGCCCTCATCAAAACCAGGAAAACCTGAAAATATACCAGTCATGTAAACTATGGATAGTGAACTAACCAAAGGCTACCGAATGTGCTAGAAGGTCAGTTCCAGTCTCCTCCACTTCCAGAATTCCTACCTTAATAAAACATTTGCCAGTCATAGAGTGCCTCAGGATCTTCTCTCTTTTTCTCTATAAACTATACTCTCCTTCCAGATACCTTTGAAACCCTGCTGAGACAGGAGTGATGTACCCGGGTCCTTTGCAGCTACAAGTTTATAAATAAACACGCTTTGCTAATTTTGTCTTGGGGTTGGTTTATTTTTTACTGTAATCTTGAAGCTGTGATTTGATCTGGCCTGACCTGCTTGTCACTATGGACCTTAGCCCTTGACCAGGTACAGAGCCCACCGGGGCCTGCTCACTGCTCACGGAATGTCTGCCCAAGGCGGCAGAAGAGCAAATCTGCACTGGGCCTCCGCCCCACTCTCTTTGTATTGGGTCCCTTGGCTATCTGATTTACTTGTCAAATCAGGGTGTTTCTATTTGGTTAGTGCTGCCCTGTGGAGTTGCACCCTTGGTAATTTGTTTCACTCTATCCCTTGATTCTTCTCCTGTGTCCTCCAGTGTTGTTTTGTCATGAGGAGGATGGTAGAGTGGGACTCAGGCATTGTTTCTAGCTTGAGCCTCACAGGCTGGAGGATGGGCAGTTCTCTGCAGGCCAGTGCCCTCTGAGAATGAGCACTGCTGTGGGTCACCAGCAAAACCAGGGGAGACTATCCTTTCTGGCTCTTTGCCCTGAGAATGTGGTTTTGATGCAGAGAGCTCCTTCTCTCTAGCTAGACATGGTGGCACACACCTGTAATCCCAGTATTTGGGAGGCTGAGACAGGAGGATTGCAGGTTTGAAGCCAGCCTCAGCAACTTGGTGAGACCCTCAGCAACTTAAAAAGAACCTGTTTCTAAATAAAATAGGGTTGGGGGTATAGCTCAGAGGTAGAAGACCACTAGGTTCAATCCCCAGTACCAAAGAGAGAGAGAACGATCACCCTTTCTATGGGGGACTCAGATTGTTGGTTCTGTGTTTGGAGGCGCCTGACTGTTGTGGAGCCACAAAGTTGCACAAGCACCTTCAACTAACAGAGTCTTCTCTGCTTCTTATGGGTATTCACACGACCACTATACCTCCTATCTCTCTCTCATAAGGGCAGAATTTCACCAAGGATAATTTGGGCCTTTGATGGACACTTCGGGGAAAATTTTATTTAACCAGAACAGCTCATCTGAGAGTATTGTAGAGCAAAAACAATACAATTCTAGCCTGGGACAGTGGTACTTGCCTGTAATCCTAGTACTTGGGAGGCTGAGATAGGAGGATCACAGGTTCAAGGCCAGTCTGAGATATTTAGCAAGATCCTCAGCAACTTAATGAGACCCTGTTTCAAAATAAAAAATTAAAAAGGGCTAGGGGTGTATCTCAGAGGTTCCAGAAATTGCTTTTAATAAATTCTGACATATTTTCTGGGCTCTCTTACGTCTTCTGGTTTAATATACTCATTGGAATCCTTTAAGTATAACCCTGGATTTAAGTCTGACCCTGGATTTAGTTTGTTCTGCTTTTCCTATCGATAATTTAGCATTTGATAATTCTGCCAATATGTGAATTAAATGGCAGAAATCTGGCATGCCTAGATATAACCACCTGGGAGATTCTGAATTAAAAAAGTATCTGAACCTATGGTAGAAGGTATGCTCAATATTATTATTATTTATTATTATTATATTGTGATAAAACACATATAACATAGAATTTATTATCTTGACCAATTTTAGTTATATAGTTCAGTGGTCTTAAATATAGTCATAATGCTGTACAACCATCACCACCATCCATCTCTATACCTCTTCTCATCTAGAACTGTCAGTGTAGCAATCAATAAATGCTATCAGTTGGGTTCGAAGAATTTTATTTTATTTCATTTTATTTGTGGTACTGGGGATTGAACTCAGGGGCATTCTACCTTTGAGCTACACTCCCATCCCTATTTTCTTTTTTTCTTTTGAAACAGGGTCTCACTAAGTTGTGGAAGGCCTCACTATGTTGCTGAGGCTGGCCACAAACATGTTATCATCCTGTCTCAGCCTCCCAAGTACTGGGATTACAAGCATGCACCACCATGCCTGACTTTAATTGGACTTTGATATAGTCTTGTAAGCAGAGAAAATATGACTCAATAGGAGATTTTAGAAACAGACACTGCCTTCCAACAAAATGCAGGAGTCATTTTGGAACCTAGGGGAGTCCCCAAAGCCCATAACAGCAGCTCTCCCACCCCATTTTGTAAATGGGGTTCACCCTGAAATTGGATACTGCTTTATACAAGCAAAATCTAAAATCAGAGATGGGCCCACTGTCTGAACTGTAATATCTACCAACACTTGGGCAGGACTCTGGGATGCTTATTTTGATATAAAACTCATGATAAGTGTATGACTTTGCAGATAAAACACTGAGGTGGTCTTAATTCCAATTGTCCCCCTATAGATAAAGATGCCCATTGGGGGAAAAGATTGGGATTTTTAAAAATGCAAAAAAATAAAAAAAGCCGGGCGTGGTGGCACACGCTTGTAATCCCAGTACTTTGGGAGGCGGAGACCGGAGGATCCGGGTTCACGGCCAGCCTCAGCTCTCTCTCTCTCTCTCTCTCTCTCTCTCTCTCCCTCCCTCC
>PVJS01022839.1:0-30167 GCA_004027185.1 Glis glis | reverse complement strand
GGGGGGGAGGGACACCAAGAGCTGTGTGCATGTATGTTAACACCAAACTGATACTCATTGTGATGTGAGACTACAATGCACCAATAAAAACATAAAAAAAAGAAAGAAGTTAGCACTTTTAGAGGTAGGTGCTCCGTCCTTGAATGAAGCTATTTAAACCCAAAGTTTTGGCAAACATTTTCTGGAATGAGCCATATAGTAAATATTTTAGGTTGCCTTTTCCATATGGTTTTATTGCAACTACAAAACTCTGCCATTAAAGGATGAATGCACCCATAGATACTATGCAAGCAAATGGGCCTGGCTGTGTTCCAATAAAACTGTATCTACAGAAATGGGTGGAGGCTAGATTTGGCCTGCAGGCTTTATGTTGCCTATCACTGCCTTCAACTACTGAAGCATTTTTACTAAGAAAAAAATACAAATCTTCAGTGCAAAGTTTATTAAACCCATTGTTTAAGATCAGGGTATCCAGCTCATGTAAAAAATAATCACGTAAAAATTCGCAATTTTCTTGAGTTGTTTAGAGTTAGCTTAAAGTATAAGAATGCTTATTAAAGCATATTGATAAGTTCACTTGAACACTGGAGCCCAAGGCTGCTAATTTTCACTCAATTGACTATTGTCAGTATTGAACTATTTCCAAAGTAGTTAGTTAAGTGTATCTCAACACTAGCATGATCTGAAAAGGGACAGTGCAGCTGAATGAAAAAGGAATCAAAATTCACTTTGTATATAAGTTAAAGTCCTTCTTGGATTTGTACCATCCTCCCATTTTGACCTCAGAAGATTAAATGCTACACATGTAAGTCTGCCTAAATAGGTAGCTTAAACTTGTGTCAAAATGTCTACAGCAGTGTGTCAATACATTTAGTCTTTTTTTAATTAGAAAAAAACATATAATAGTGTGCTATTTACATGACTTGAGGGAGCAGTCAATAGCCTTCCAAGATCTGAACCCTGGTTTTTAGAGCTATACTGAAAGAAGATAAAATGAACACATTAGTGGCTCCCTTTGTTAACCTCTTCTTGGAAGAAATGAAGACATAAATTTGGCAAGTTCCCATCAATATCCTGTTACGATGAAAGAAGCTTATCTCCCAACTTGCTGAGAATTCTTAGGTCATGTATGAAATCTAAGAAGCTTGATTAAATAAATATGCTCAAAGTCTACAGTAGTTAAAGTATGGTGTATAACTGGAACTTTTTGAGAGTTCACTCATTACTTTTCTAGACATATCCTTACATGTAATTGTTACTAGATTATAAGTATCTATCACCAAAGTATCAGCTCTGTGATTATTATAGATTAAAAAAGGAAAGGTTTGTAAATCAAGCAATTGTTGGCCATGTTCAGAAACATGCAAAAATGTGGAGAATGTGACTGCCAGAAACAGGTTAATATTTGCCTTGGAAAGGTCTAAGGGTCATGGAAAGTCATGATTAGACGGATGCACTCACAGAAAGCAGCCTGTTCCTCCAAGGTAAACGTTCCTGTGTCTCTTGCCGGCGCCTATTCCCAAATACCCTACTTGTCAAACATTGTCTCAAGGATCGTCTGCACACCCTCAGTGGTTTTATTGCTAACCACTATCTCAAAGCCTTTCTGCAATTGTTCTGAGGTCAGCACAGTTAAATGTTAACCCCCAGCCCTCGGGTTCTGCACGTATGCAGTAGCATCCATACCTCCACCTTCCCCCTCAAGAATTAATAAAAGCTGTGGGCCAGGGTCCAGTGGGGCCTTTGCCTAAGAGTGAGGTCCCCTGGCCTGCCCCTCTCAATCTGCTCTGGGTCTGCATCATTCTTTCTTTTTCCTTTTTTTATTCTTTTTTTAAATATATTCATTTATTGGTGCATTGTAGTTATACATTTTGATAAGTGTCAGGATATCAGAAGATACATGCACACATTGCTCATTTAGCCCTCCCTCAAATCCCACCCTATTCCCTCCCTCCTTCCCTCCTTTTAATGCTCAGCATAGTGATTGACTCTGATAAATTTGTGCATATACATCATGTGCATTGGTGGGTTTCCCTCTTCCCCCCTCCCATCTCTCTCAGTTAGGTCCCCTTCTTCCTCATCTAAAGTTTTCTCCTTTGTCTAGAGTCATTTCTAAGTCCCATTCTCCCTAGCTTCCAACCACTTTGTAAAACAGTGTGGAGGATCCTCAGAATAATGGGAATGAACCTACCATATGACCCAGCAATACCACTTCTAGGCATCTACCCAAAAGATCTGAAACCAAACTATCAGAGTAATGCATGTGTATCTATGTTTATAGCTGCACAATTCATCATTGCCAAACTTTGGAACCAGCCAAGGTGTCCATCAACAGATGAATGGATTACAAAACTATGGGATATGTGCACAATGGGATTTTATGCAGCCATAAAGAAGAACAAAATTACATCATTTACAGGGAAATGGAGGGAACTGGAGAACATTATGCTAAGTGAGATTAGTCAGTCACAAAGAGTGAAAAGTCGGATTTTCTCCCTAATATGTGGGTCTGCATCATTCTTTTCCTCTGAGGTGTGCTGCGGGACAGCAACTGTCACAAAAAATTCCTGATAGGAGTATTAAATATACAGAAACTAGCATGCTGTTTTGGAGACAAATGGCCAAGGCTGTGTTTCAGTGGAATTGAAATAAGAATTTTATAAATGCCATGGGATTTAGTTCCATCTTCAGGAGCCACTTGGATTTTAATTTAAAAATAATGATTTATGAGACAATGGACATAATCAAGAAAAACACTGGCATTATCAGAGACTAATGAAAAGGACATGGGGCTAGATGGTAAGGCAAGTGAGTTAAGGCCAAATCATTGAAAGACTATTATATACTGAATGAAAGATTTATAGAAGGACTGTGGGATTTTCTTACAATCTGAAAATTAGAGGATGAAAACTATCTTCCTTAAGGATTGACAAAAAAGGGTCTTTGGCTTTAGACTTTTTTTTTTTTTGGGCTTTAGATTTTTACAGGCTACAGAGGCATGAGAAAAGCATCCATTAACCCATGTGCCCACTATTAAGAAAAAGTCCCAAGATTAACAAAGACATTTTAATAGAAATGCTTTTGTTTTCTTTGTTAAGTTCTACTTTCCCACTGCAGAAGTTGGAACATGGGTGGTCCCCTAAGAAAAACATCATTTTAAGAATGTAAAAACGAATCCTCCTCTGATTAGGGTTTGGGGAAAGGGAAAGCAGCAGATTTTTTTTCCTGTTAAATTCAGGCAGCTCTTCACGTTCACCCAGAGCCTATAGAATTGCTTCAATTAGTCATTGGATTCCTGCGCTAAACCTCTTGCCAACTGTCTAAAACACACATAGGCAACCCACACAGCCCCGGAGCAGCTGAGCATACTTCTGAATTACGCACTGTGGCTCTAGAGTCTTTGGCTTCTTGCTTTCTATAGCAAACTCAGTGAGGAGGGAGAGAGTACCTATGACATATACCATGATGTGAATAATGTTTTTTCTCCAGTCTCTGCATCAGAGAAGGTACATTTTTCTATGACATATAGCATACAATGTAAATTAACTGTGGAGTAACAAGTTAAAAAGCTTTTACAGAAACCTCTAATTACTATTTATGGCTCCCCGGTATTATCTAAATGGGCTACTGCTCAAATAATTACAAGTTCCCCAATGAGTGTGGGGGTGCACATGGGTGCCTAACAGCAGATACAGTGAGCAGTGCAATGTATTATTAAGGCTGAGCTATCAAGCAAGTTTGTTTGTTTTTTATCAACACTGCCTTTTTTTGGTGCACTGCCTGGGCAGATCATAAGAAAAGGTATTTTTAAAAAAAATCTGCCTTGCAACTATTATTCCTTGGGAGAATTCAACCTTGTTTTTTTTTTTTTTTACTTTTTAGAGTACAATATGAATATTATTTTTAAAATGAACAAATAGCCAGGTACAGTGGCACACAACTGTAATTCCAGCTACTCAGTAGGCTAAGGCAGGATTGCAAATTCCATGCCAGCCTGGGAAACTTAGAGAGAGATCCTGTCTCAAAATAAAATAAAAATGGCTGGGGGTGTAACTTAGTGGCAAAACACTTGCCTAGTATGTGCAAGGTCCTGAGTTCAATCCCCACTACCACAAGTAAAATTAAAAAATAAAATAAAATAAATAAATGAACAAATATTCTCACTATGTCAAACAGAATTTAAGTTCATGACAGTATAAAGTGCATTTGTAGTTATATAACTAATAATTATAATGATAGCACTATGCTGTTTTCTTGCTGAAATCATAAAAAATTTGTCTTTGACTTCAAGGGAATCCTGATCTAGCAAGTGATTCTTTCCTTGGTATGTGACACTACTTTTGAAAAGTGACGACGCAACATGAATTTGATTCACTCAGTATTTATTGAGCATGTACTATCTGTCAGCTACTGGCTTGACTATGAAACTCAAACATGAATGCCCTGGTGTCTGGAGGCTCATGATCTCACAGAGGATAGAAAAAGTGGCATAAATATCATTGTTAGGTGGTAGAGAGGGCAAGAGATCTGAGTTCCAGCCAATATAGTATTGAAGGAGGGAAATTAAGATTCTGAATGGATCTGAGGGGAAGACATCTGGGATAAGATGGAAAATGAACTTGAAAACATAAGGCTTAGGCCTGATACAAAATAGCCTTTCAGGTAAAATAATGACTTGATTTTGAAAAAATCAAGAATATAACACTGGCAGAAATATAGTTTATTTGGACATCTATGTGATGGAATGATATAGAAGTAAATTTAAAAGAAAAGTTATTGTTTCCATGATGCTTACAGTTTAACTGGAGAGAGAGAGAGAGAGAGAGAGAGAGAGAGAGAGAGAATATCCATTTTTCAGGATCAGGTATGTTTACATACAGTTCATTTAATGACAAGAACTTGGATTTTGAAGCATAACCTTTGTTCCCCTATTTATCTCATAGAGATTTTATAAGTATAAAGAGCACACTTCAGATTGCTTTATAAGTTCTTAACCTTCAAAGGAATGTCACTATTCTGACATGACTTAGGTGCCTAACTACCCCCTTGTGCTCAAGTATCACACTATTACTTCCCAGAGGACCGCCTTGGAAAGGGCAGACAATAGTGGCCATGTAGACTTGACTGGCAGTGATAAAATACTGTCAGTAATGATTGCTGCCTGTTGGGAAGGTAAGATGGCATCTATGTCACCAAACTCAGCTGACAATCAAGAAATATAGTTAGAAAGTTGCTTTCATTGACAGATTGAGCGTCCATGCATCTGTCTTTCCCTAATGGGTTGGGAGCCTCAGCTCTTAATCTGCCAGTGAGGTGGGAGAGGCTGGGAGGGGCCTGTCACACATCCACAGTGGAAAGCACAGGGCCAGCAATGACACTAATGGCCATGAATCTGGGTATGTGTAGATTGCTGGGTAGGGCTTGTTGTCATTTCTGACTTGAACCCACATACTTGTGGTGGTTTTTGTGGTTCTCTGGTACCCTTCTTTTTTCCCATTGAAGTGAGTCCAGGCTAAGCAGGACCTGATCACTAAGCCCTCTGGAATGTGGGATTGTAATAGGCAGGGTTATATCCAGTGGTAGAGAAAAAAAGAGTGCAGAGGTACTAGAAGTCAGTCTTAACCAATTACATAAAAGATGGATCCTTTTTGTGCAGCCCAAGCTATTCTAATTACCCATCTCACTCACCACCCATGTTTAATTTGAACATGTATCATTTTCCCCTTTTATACGTGACTTGTGTTAAATAATTGCCATGTTCCTTTTTGCCCTCATACAACTCTGAAGGGAAGATGAACACTATATTGGATCTCTTGGACTCTTCACATCATTTTCACGGGCTCCACTTGTCTCAGACTCTTTAAGTAATATATTTGCATCCTTTTTTAAATGTTCCAATATGGCTTTGCTCAGTTCCTTAGATTTTCTGTCTCTGGATAGAGAGCCACAGTGTTGTTATCTTTATCTGACCATTGTATCATCTATCTGAAAATCAACAATTATAATGAGCACTGGCATTTATTCTTACTGACTTCTTTATTGATAGTCGTATAGCCCAGGAAAGGAGTTGGGGCATGAGAACTGTACAGGTCTCTCATATGTTGTATTAGTCAGAGTTGTGTCTGTGTGACTAAAATATCTGACAGAATCAACTTAGAGGTGGAAAGGTTTATTTTGGCTCACAGTTTCAGAGGTTCAGTCCATGTGTAGTCAGCTCCAAGAAAGAAACATGGTATCAGGGCATGGCAGAGGAAAGTGGCTCAATTCATGCAGTCAGGAAGCAGATTGAGAGAGATGAGTGTTGGGGGAAGGGTCCAGGGACAGATATAATCCTCTAGGTCATACCCCCAGTGACCCATCTCCTCCAGCCACACCCTGCCTATAACCCCTGCTGCATTAAACACATGAGCCTTTGGTGGACATTCCAGGTCCAACCCACAGTACCAATTTCTGTGTTAGTCAGCTCTTCATTACGGTAACCAAAATACCTGACAGGAACAAATGAGAGGTAGGAAACATTTATTTTGGCTCATGTTTTTAGAGGGTCAGTCCATGGGTAGCCAGCTCCCAGGCAGAAATGTCAGGGTAACAGAGCATAGCAGAGAAAAGCAACTCAATTCATTAAAGCTGGGAAGCCAAGAAAAAGAAGGGGCCAGGGACATACATAGTCTTCCAGGACACACCCCCAGTGACCCACCGTTTTCAATCATTCGCTATTTCTCACCCTTGCTGCATTGGAGACTAGACTTTCCACACAGGAGCTTTTGCGGGGGGGTTCCAGGTAGAAATCATAACATATGTGTAGATCACTCAAGCCTTCAGTAGCTTCTGAGTCCTTGGAAAATTGTCACTGTGTCTCTGTGCACTGCCATCTTATTTTAATCTTTAGGCAGAATTTATTCAAATTGATGCATTAGTGTTCAATGAGGATGAATAAAAATGCCAATGAGGTGGGCACATGTAACTCATTTACCCAATTTGTAATGCTAGAAGCCTAGAGAATATTGCTTCAAACTTTAACCAACTGGTTTCATCTCAAGTTTAAAATGACTTGGAAATATTTATGTAATTAGAAAGTCCAATTATTCTAGTTAGATGTGTGCATAGCAGAAGGTCTCTAAGATCTAACAAAAATCTTTCTATTCGTGCATGTTAAGAGATTCTGCATTTTCCCATTTCCTGTGATCCTGTATGTATTTTAAATATTAAAGGATTAAGAAGCTTAAAAATGATTGTTGAGGGTTGACCTGCATAGATAAATAAAAGTGTTAATCTGAGAGAAGAAAGTTTGAATTAAAAGTGAGATAATTAGAAGTAAAGATATAATGGAACAAATAAGTAGGTAAGGATAGAAGAATTCAGTGGAGCAGTAGGCAGAGTCTTAATAAGTTCGCGTACTATCTCATTGATCAAGTCCTACGTGCCTACGAATTGGGTATTGTTAGTGGAAACAGTAGGACGTCTATTAGTAATATGGTGCAAAACAGAAAAGCAAACTGACACTTTACTTGATATAATATAATGGAGCTAATGGCCAATGAACCATGACAGTAGAAACCACATTTTTTAATTAATTAATGAGTGAATTGTATGCCCTTTAAGTGACCCTAGTGTCTTTGATCTTACTTTCATGGCTCCTTACATCCCAGCTCTTGATGGGTTTTCACACAGTTCTTATAATGAGCATTAGTCTTCATTGCTTAATTTGCCCGTAGAGGAGGCAATCCTTGCAGGAAAGCAATATGAGAAACTATTCCCAATCTCGGCTGTGGCTCTTTTGCATGAGGTCCCAGGAGCATACTGGACACTGTAATTTCTTTAGAATGGATGTAATAATACTTCAGTATCTATTACTTTGAAATGCCAAATGTGTGATTATTCCATCTAGTAGACATGGGATATTTGGGGGGTTATAAAATTATTAGCAGAGAAATGGATGGAACTGGAGAATATTATGAGATTAGTCACAAAAAGTGAAAGATCAGATGTTATTTCTCATATGTGGAAGCTAGGGAGAAATAGAGGAGGGACTCTAGACAGAGGAGAAACCCTAGTGGAGTGATGGAGGGGCATAAGGGAGATAGGTGGGTGAGGGGAGGGAGACTCAGTGAAGGAAAAACTTTAATGGCCATGATGTACATATACAAATTTATCAATGCTAATCTAAATGGTGTCACAGGGAGGGTGAGGGAACTGGGGAAGAGGGGAGCGGGGGTGGGGGAGCTCACAGAGTACCGTGTGCATGTATGTCTCTATCACTCTGAACTTCATCATGATGTATGATGACAATGCACCAGTAATAATAGTGAAATATGAAAAATAAAATGAATATACTTCATGATGAAACGTATAACAGATTATGTAAAAATATTATCATAGTCCTAAAAATGTCTTCTCTCACTGAAAGACATTTTGGTGTGTTTTTGTTTGGTTTGTTTTGTTTTACTTCTTTCTGCTTCACTTTTTCATTTTAAACTACTTAGACAGGGACCCTAATAGCAAGCACTTTTTTGGTCACAATGGTATGAAATTTATTCTTATTCATATCTTATATTTTTAAACTTGACAAACAAGTGCTTTTCTGGAAATACTTAAATGTTTCTCAAGGGTTTAGAGTACTCTGGCTCTACCCAAGAACTCTGTGACTCTTGTACAAATAAAACTCCACATAAATTTGGATGGTTGCTTCATTATTCTGTTTTCAGTGACTTGAATCGGCTTGCTGAAATGTTGATCCAAATATAACCACTGGAAAAAAAAAATTCTGCATCCCCAGGTCGATTCAATAGTGGAGAAAAGACAGTATCCCTGTCAGGGTCTGCCTATTGTGTCTTACCCCAGGTAACGAGTCTCATAAAGACAAAGTACAGATGGTAGGTTACCCCTGCTTCCCTGAACCAGACAGTGAAGCTGCAAGAGTGAGAAGATATCTGTGAAGTGTTTGGAGATGGCCAGATGAAAGGAAATCTGTAAGTGAAAGGCTCCATTGTTATTACAAATGGAAATATCAGAGATGCCTGGGAAGTAATTCTAGAATTCAGATCATTTTCCAAAACCTTACCCTGCCCTTTTTCTCCCACCTCCCAGGACCAAACAAAGAAAAAACACTCTCCTTTTAACCACTAAAGTGGGTATAGGGAAAACTCCTTAAACATTTTTTTTCTTTTTGCTTTGAATATTATATTATTACAGAAGTCTATAGATGTCCCCCACTGGCTGTATATAAATGATCATTTACTTTGACGGGTTGTTGAATGTGTCCCATGCTGTCCAGCCAACCTCAGTATGGAATGGAAATTGGAGAGCAGGCAGTTTCTGCCAGCAGGAAGATACAATTACAATGTATTTACTAAGTGTATACCTGGGAGCTTTATTAAATCACTAGGTAATTAAAGGTAGTTTGCTCTTCACTCAAACTGCTACTTTCCCCAGCACACAAAGCAGGTTCCTATAAAGTTAAAGGCATTCTGATATGTTATGGGGCAGTTCGGGATGCTGATGAATAACCTCCAAGTTAAATGGATGCAAGTTAAATTCATGAACCATTCATCACGCTGCAATTGATTCCTGTTTTATTTCTGTTTCCTTGTTTCAGGCAGAAGAGGATGTTCTTTCTTGTGACCACTCAGTTGGATAACATAGTTAATAGTTTATGTTGATGTAACCCCCTTCCTTTTTTTTTTTCATTTATTTGCAACAATACAGTGTCTTTTGAAAAAAATTTTTTTTTTTTTTGCGGTACTGGGGATTGAACCCAGGAACATTCTACCTCTGAGCTACACCCCCAGCCCTATTTTTTTATTCTTTATTTTGAAACAGGGTCTCACTAAGTTGCGGAGGGCCTCACTAAATAGCTGAGGCTGGCCGCGAACCCCGATCCTCTGTCTCAGCCTCCCAAGTACTGGGATTACAAGCGTGCGCCACCATGCCCTGCTAGAAAAATTTATTTCTGAAAATACCAGGCTTAGAGTAGGCACTAGAGCCCAACTCACTTCTAAGACTCAAGTTCAGTAGTAAGAGCAGAATGACAACTTGTTAGATTTATTCTGCATTAAATAAACAGATATGAAGGAGAGACATGGTAGATGGTGGCAAAGGGGCACTCAGTAATGCAATCCAGCCATAACTTTGTATTTTCCCCTCACATTTGGTTACTACTTGCTCCAGGGTAGGGATTATGAAGCACTTCTTAACTGTTTCAAGGTGCTTGTGACCAAGGGCAAAGTATTTAAAGTGGAAATGCCTAAACAGTCCCAATTTCAAGTCATTCTAGAAAATACTAGGGGTAACTAATGGCTGCAGAAGAAATTTGCAATTCAAATGGCTGACATTCTCTCTTCTGTGCAGCGACTGGTTTGCCTTTCTTCAGAAAGAAAACACAGAGAAGCACTACTCATGCTGTGGAGACTAACACACAGAGTGAAGCAGAAAGAGGTGTTAATTGCTATGTCCTATCACCATTGCTTTTTATGTAATTTTATCCACGGTTCTCAAGATGTGGTTAATGTTTTAAAATATTTTAGATTTATTCATCATTTCTTGGGCTTTTCTCAGAACCTTTTGCAATTCTGGCTGTTAAGGTTTCGTAGGCAGTGAAATATTTGTGTGTTTATATTTGTTAGGTATTGTTTCTTTTCATCTTTTCTGCACTCATAACTGAGCCTGCAGCTTAGAAATACTAAGTACCTGGAAATATTATCTTGGGGAATCTTTTATTTTTACTTCAGATAAGCTTTAAGATTTGCATTATTTGCCACCACCAATCATATTGAAAATGCCAACAATCAATAATAATGCTGCAGCGCCCCAAGTCAACTGGATAAGTGGTCAGTTCAGCCACCTAAAAGACATTTATAGATGAATGTAAAGATAAAGAAAATCATTAAGGATTAGATTACAGTTCCACAAAAGAGAACCACAGGGTGTCTGGAATTCTGCGCATGAGCTGGAATTTATTTTCCAGGCATCTACCAGGATTCACCCTGTGAAGGAAATTGATCTGTCAGGTACAAAGAAACTTTGGCAGAGAGGAAAATAAGTGCTATATAGAAGATAAAAAAGTTGATTTGTCTCCATAACTCTAAACAAAATTTTGAAAAGTAAAGAACAAGGAAACTAGCCAGGGATGGTGATGCACACTTGTAATCCTAGTACTTGGGAGCCTAAGACAGAACTATCACTAGTTCAAGGCCAGCCTCAGCAACACACTGAGATTCTCAGCAATTTAGTGAGCCCCTGTCTCAGAAAATAACAAAATAAAATAAAAAGGACTGGGCATGTAGCTCAAAGGTAGAATGCCCTTGAGTTCAATCCCCAATACCCCCCCCAAAAAAAAGCTCAAGGAAACTTGGTCTTATACAACACATATTGGACCGAACACAGAATTGTTTGATTACATTTCTGAATTACCAGGTTGCTTTGGGATTATATAGACTGAAGTAGACTATATGGGAAAGAAGACCTGCCTCATCTTCCTCCTAAGGCTGATACAATATTACACACACACACACTACACACACACACACGCTTATACATGTGCAGTAACAAAGCTTTTTCCACTGGAATATAATTTGTGTTTGAATAGTGACTAAAAAGTTTGGAAACATAGAAAGTAATTGCACCATTATTGTCTCTGTGGTTAAACTCTTGGGGAAACGCAGCAAATAAAATACCCATGAGAATTTTATATGTGTTCTTTTAGGTTTTAACCTATTTTTGTATTCTCTTAGAATTTCCCCTCTTTCTTTTTTTCCACACTTCTTATTATTTTGTATGCATGGCTTCTGAGAAGGGATGAGATGGAGAAAATGTGTACAGTCCTCCTGGCTTTGGTTTCTAAAAGACTATAGCCTCAGAACCTCAGTAAATTGATGGGGAGGGGCAGAGTACCAAAGATCCTGCCATCTTAGACAAGAAATTGGTTCTCTGAGTCAATGAAGCAGACAGAGAAAAGCAATGCAAGGAAAGACACCGATGTGTTGAAGAAATGGGAGCTCCTTGCCTTTCTTACACACAGCCCCTGAAGAGTTTGACCAAGAAAATAAGAGAGACAGGGCCACAGAAAGCCTTCAGGAGAGTCCTGGGTCCCCGGTGTAACGCAGAAGCAGTAGAGATAATCCATGAAACCAGGAAACCAGGGTTGGTAAGGCGGTTCTACCTATGATAGACCTTAAGGGGCCGTGAAGACCAATGTAGCTGGTAGAGCCCTGCCAATCTGTGCAGACCAATGACCAGAAAAGTAAAAATTCACACTTGTCAACCCTTAGCACTCTGTATCCCTCCCAGTCACTTGAAACTCCAGAAGGACTCTGAAACCAGTCTATTGTTCAGTTTTCCTGTCGACCTCCACTTACCCAGCCTAGTCCAAGGGGGCTTGAGATTTAAAGAACCTTGTTTCTGTAGAGCTTAGTATAATGCTTACGACATACCTGAAATTGCAAATTGCTGATTTTGAGTTTAGCGGGTTCAGTTCTCAAATGATTATTTTCTTAGATTGTCTTACTATGGAAAGAGAAGTCTGAGACGAGGACATAGTTGCAGACAATTTATTGAGGATGTCATCCCTAGAAAAGAGAGCAAAAGAGAAGGGAAGGTGAGGGAGAGATGGAAGAAATACTGTCATAAAGGAGTGTTATGGTGGTGGCTGCTGTAGAGAATGGGGTTTGATCCTTTTAGGATCTCCAAGATGCATGGAAAACCTCTCAGAATTGCATGCTGGCTCTTCTCCTCCACTAGTTGAGAGTGGCTTCTGGAAACAGTAGTTCTCAGATCTGCATTGTGGCTTACTCACTCACATGCGATGACATGGATAGGCTGTCTAGAACACTGAAAAATCTGTTGGGGAGAGGCAGAGGGATATTTGGCCTCTTCTACCTCTTTTCTCTTCCACAGTCGTCCACAGGGTTTTACTTTCCTGCAATTCCAGGTGGTGTCACCAGGCCTTATTTTCACTGGGGCTGATTGGAATTCTGTGACTTTGAAGAAAGGCCTTGAAGCAGAAAGTAGAGAAAGACACAGCACATCATTCAGAGACCCGACTTTACCCTGGGCTACTTGTGGAGGTTGTGCATTAGTTCCTTTGCTGTTCTACTAACAGTTAAACTGAGTCTAATTGCCAATACAACACTGGCTTCCATGGAGGGTCTCTCTAATGATGCCATATCTTCAGGCTTCTATATCATACCCTGCTATTTGAGAGACCTGAGACTGTTATTGTCTTTCAAGTCTTTTAAGAAATTTAACAAAGGTCAGATACCTCTTAACGTTTATCACAACCATTGCTCTAAGTCATTAAAGTGCATACATTAATGTGCCTTATTATAATGGTACCTTACTTCAGCCCATCGCAGGTGAGACTATTAGTGGCTATAATGGTGCATCACAAGTCCGGGGTTATCATCACCCTGTTTGATGTCAGCAAGAACTGATATCTGACCACTGAGAGATCCACTTCCAGAATCCTATCCGAAGGGTCCGTTTTCTGAGATTACTTCTGGGACAACTGTCTTTGTTTAGACATTCCTAATTGTAAAGCTTGAAAGAAGAGAACTTGTGAAGGAAACTATAAAATAGGTGAGGGAGATAATTATGAAGAAAAAGTTAAGGGGCTGTGTTCCAAGAGCTGCTGAGGGCGGCAGGAGTTCAATTCTGGCTTTTCTGAGAAGCACACGGAATCCCCCCAGCATTTTACATATATCCAGTGATCAGGAGACCTTCCACTTGTTCAGAGTTGACCCTGGGGGAATCAACTCCTTTGCACTCCAGGGCTTTGCAAAATGATGTGAACGGAGGAACCAATTCCCCAGCTTAGGAAAACGCCCTGAGGTTGAAAAAAAGGGAGACATGTTAATTATTGGAAATGGAAATCTTTCAGTTTGCATGAAACTGTCCTCCACAGTTGGGGCTGAAATCAAAATTGGGCCACGAAAAGAAATCTGTGCCGAACACAGACTAATGTCTGACACAGAGGATTTAAGGTCTGTCTTAGCCAGGGACCTCTAGGAAACATAGGTGGAGTTAAAATTTACATAGTAACTGTGTGCTTGTTGGGGGGGGGTGTGGGGATAGGGTAAGAGAGAAGAAAATTGATAAAGTATATTATCCCAGAGCCCAGAAGTAAAGAACCGAAGGTGGCCAGTTTTATACAATTCTGCAGTGGCTTACTCACTCACAGGCGATGACTTGGATAGGCTGTCTAGAACACTGAAGAATCTATTGGGAAGAGGCAGAGGGATATTTGGCCATTTCTACCTCTTTTCTCTTCCACAGTCATCCACAGGGTTTTATTTTCCTGTAATTCCAGGTGGCGTCACCAGGACTTATTTTCTAAAAATAAGTTGAAGCGTTATCATGTAAAGATTCATTCAGACATAATGTGCATGAGAAAATTACTTCACCCCAAGGTAAAAACATTTTCTAACTTTTTTACCTTGATCTGGATAATATTGTCAAAAATTAGAAGGAGCTAGTGACATGACTTTTTTACTTTCTTAGGTCAAGTTTAGATGAGATCACTATCTATATTTTGACTTCTTTATTAAGCAATAGACTATCCATGCTCAATCCTCTATTCTTGAAAAAAAAAGAAAAAAGACCTGAAATTTTATTAAGGTGGTTTTGATGAAACAATCACACGATATGGGGCTGCTCGGTCTTTATTTAGAGGTGAATAGAAAGTACTGATATCCCAAGAGCTCTTTGTTCCATTCTTGTTTTTTTTTTTTTGCTTTTATTAAAAAGAATCCTCATGTAAAAATGAATCATATCCAAACTTCATAGATTAAAAGTTTCTAGATGATTTGATGATTATATTGAAGTCTAAAAACTTTTAAATCAAAGGGAAAGTTCAATTGTAACTGTCCTCTTCTAATAACACTGGGATGAGAATTCAATTTGAATCCAAAGACATCTCTCAGTAATTGTACTGATTTTAAAACTTTGTTCTGCTTCTGATTTTATAACCCTTGATTTTGTTTATGGAACTTGTTATGTATGTCCCATAGAGTTCAGAAACATGGTTGGGACCAAACCTGGCCACTGATGATCTTCAAGTGACTTGGATTTATTTTGTAATCAAGTCAGTGTTGTGGACCAGTCACTGCCTACCCCTACCATCATGATATACACATGTATGTTCAGACTATATATTTCTATTAAGGTGTTTCCAATTCTATAAATATATTAGTTTCCATTCTTTAACCTCCATTCCTATAAGTGCATTGATTGGCCCGTGCTTAAAGGCCAATGAATGTACTTATAGGAAATAAATGAAATGATCATGTATTAGTGATCTCCTTTGTCTTCAAGAGACTTCAGGGTAAAATGTGACATACATAGTGTAATGATGCATAGTTAGAGCTTGTTAGCCAGAGTAACTTATTAGCTAGAGTGACTCCATATTTGTTACTCAGAATGACCTCAAACCTGGCCCTAAAACAGGGAAGTTGGCTCTGAAAAAATTAAACCAGGACATTGGCAGGATAGTTAACTGATTTGCGTAACAACATATTGTAACTTATTGTGTTATTGTTATCTTGCTAACTGCCTATTCTTGCTTCTGTACTTTCCTTATGCTTGGCTTGCTTGGAGTACATGAATACTATGGGAACCATAGGGGCTTTCCACCCCCTGCTGTGGAAACCTGCCATGGGAACCTCAGTTTCACCCTGAGCTTGTATTGTATCTTACCCTATATAAGAAAATGCTGGAGGACAGTCAAGTACTGCACTTGGCTCTCATGCCTGTGTAGTCTTACTGGCCAGTAATAAAGACTCTCATTTAACAGCTTTGGTGGTCTGATTGGTCCTGACTGGGACGCTACCTTGCAACAATAGGATCAGATTTTCCACCTATGCTGAGAGCCAGAGCCTGTGAGCACCTGCCTGCAGGACCTCTGCTTTTAGGTTGTAACTTCAGGATATCTCCTGTGTGTTTGTGGTGGTGGTGGTGGTGGTGCGTGGTATTTGAAACATCACTTTTGCTTTCTTTCTGGGGATCAGGAAGATTACATAATGAAATTTGTAATTGCAGTTTTTGGAACAAAAGAGACCCAAAGAACCTTTCCAACTCTTTGTGTTTTATTTATCCACTTTCCTTAAGTGAGAGATTAGTTTTAAATATCAGACTAACCTGATGGAAATTTTTTTGTCATTGCGTTCTGAAGCACTCTGCCAGGCACAGGTGCTTCCTTACTACCTTCACTATATGCACTGGGAATATCATCTGTTACATCTGTTAGATCTGAGATTAGTTATTTCCAAAAACTAGGTTATTGAATCCTCAATCTCATAATAGCTTCCAATCTCTTCTTAATATAGTGACATTTTAATTGATTAATTTTAGCATCAGACTTAGTAAGAATTACCAGTGTTAAGTAAACAATTTGCCTATCTGATTTCTTTGCATTGAAAATACTGCGATTTTTCAGATGATCAATAGGAAATCTGAAGATACACTCTTTCATTTTTTTTGGGGGGTGATGTTTCTCAAAGTGTCACACTTGAACCCTTGTGTCTTATCATCCAATATGACTCCTGAAAACCCAGATTCCCAGACTTCTTTCCAGAATCACTGAATCAGATTTTTGGGAATGGGCTAAAGAAATCTTCATTTCAATATGCCTTTACTCTAAGGATTAAACCTCAATCATAAGCACTCTGTCACTTACGACTCTTCTCTCCTGGTTATTTTGGCGATTGACATTGGCAAAGCAGTTATCTGGGGCTAAAAAAGCAGACCTCAACACCTTTCACTCTGAGGAAGGGGAGACTGACAATTAAAGTCATTTCTAGGATTTGTCAGCACTCTCAATTTTGCCCTTTCTTTGATTATATGATGTTTAAATTAAACTAAATATGACCCGAGGCTGCCTCCATCTCTTGAATTCTCAAGTAATGAGCTACATCCAAACATAGTATGTAAACAAACCCAGAGTCTGTGTTATGAATATTTTGTAACAGCTAGTTGAGTCTCAGCCAGTTACATCAGCAGAACTTCAACCAGTTATATTCTGCCAACCCATCAGGCTACATCCAGACAAGGCAATCATAGAACTGTAACAGTCTAGCAGTTTCTGAACTGCCCTTCCTTTCTGTCCATACATTTTCCCAGCCCACCTTGCAGAGAAAAGCTCTCTGAACATCTTCTGGGACTGTGAAAAAATTTTAAGAGGTGTTCTGTACTTTCATAATGAAAGCTGATTTATGGAGTCAGTTCTTTAAAATAGCTCTGAATGTGTCTTTAGTGTCTCCCATTGTTGTTCAAGATGTAGTATGCAATGATTTTGCTAATTAGTCATAATAAGGTTAACAGATGGTGAAGCTTAAATTTGTGGAGAAAAATGTGTGCAAGTCTGCATGGTTACCTCGAGCTATATATGAACCCTTTAAATATATAAGTATGTAAGCACAGCATAGTTCTATTTGTGAATATGTCAGAGTGTTGTGATTTCAAGAGAAGCGAGACATATCATTATAGAGTCAAAATAGGAAACTTATAAAGCATTCTTGAATTTATTCTTTAAGATAATACTAATAGAATTCATTTGATCTTTTCCTGATTGAGAACCAGAAACCATAGTTAGGAAATTGATGTTTATTTACTGTCAGTCTCTCTGTGTATTACTTCGTGTTGATCATTACAAGGCATATTTCATTCTAAATCTGGATTTAGTAGAAAAGCAATGGATATTTTTCACTTACAATACGTTATAATAGCTGCCTATGTCCAGACTGAGGTGACTGGTCAAGGAAACATTACTTCTGTTTTTTTTTTATTTTTATTTATTTGGTCTTTCAGAGTACAGTAGCACATTTTCAAGTTTATACCTATGACAACCTTACTCTCATGCACTTGTTTTATGATATGCTTTCTTAAGGAGGAAAGGAAAAGGTAAATCTTTACCTTGTATGAGTATTATCCTCAGGTAGCACATAGTTTTAATAGAACCTGTGCCCATTGTGTTATGTGTAAGTCATGGCAAGAAAACAATGGTTGCAAATCACTTCCCTGTAGAGATGCTCTGTGACTTGTGATGGGGTTATGTCCTAATAAACTCATCATAATTCGAAACTACCATATGTCAAAATGCATTATTATTATTATTATTATTATTATTATTTGTAGTACTGAGGATTAAACACAGGGCCATTCTACCTCCGAGCTACACCCACAGCCCTATTTTGTATTCTTTTTTTTTTTTTGAAACAGGGTTTCACTAAGTTGTGGAGGGCCTCACTAAGTAGCTGAGGCTGGCCACGAACCTGTGATCCTCCTGTCTCAGCCTCCCAAGTACTGGGATTATAAGCGTGCAACACCATGCCCAGCTAAATGATGCATTTAATATACCTAACCTAACATCACAGCTTAGGAAAACAGTGCACAGCAACATATCTGTTCTGTAACCTCCTGATTGTGTGTGTGACAAGGACTTGTGATCAGCTGCTACACCCCAGAAGCAAGGGAGAGTCAGTATTCTATTGTATATTACTAGCCTGGGCCAAAGATCAAAACCCAAAGTGCAGTTTCTACCAAAGGCATATTGTTTCCACACCATTGTAAGCTTAAAAAAAAAACATAAGGGAAAGCACTGTAAGTTGGGGACCATTTGTATATTATATTTTTCTTTACACAAATGCAGAGGGGAAGAGTAGAGGTGAGTGATAAAATCTTGTGTAATGTTTCTTTTTTGAGAAAGAGTGCACAGAATCTTAAACAAAATTGATGTTTTCTTGGGCTATTTAGTTGAACCCTTTGCATTTGTTATTTATTCCCTTCTGGGGCCCTACTGATATACTCATTCTAAAAGGAATGATTGAGAGACTTTTTACAGAGATGAGGACATGGTTATTTAAAAGATAAAATGTGGTGGTGATGCACCCAGGGACTAGCAACAGAGGAAAGCCATTACTACCCCCAGCCTGATGAGGAAGAAAAGGGGAATGTACAATAGGAAATATTAAGCCACAAAAGAAGGACCATCCCACAGGAACTATAGTGTTTAGTTGTTCTGAGTAGACTGAGATCGTGGAAAACAACCAAAACATGGTCTCTGTCATTTCAAGAATGCTTATTGTAATCATAACCAAGACAGGTCCTTTATTTGTTAACACTCCATGCAAACTTCATACAACTGATGATATTTTAGGGTAGAGAGAGAGAAAAAGATACATTAGTACAGCCTGGAAAGCAGGTTGGGCAGTCAATTTACCACAGAGTTTAGCTGGTTGTGTCGGGGTCTCAGGTCCGGGTCAGTAGTGAGTCAGGTCCAGGTCTTCAGGCCTGACCTTCACCAGTGCTCAACCAAAACTGAAAGTGAGGAATTGCCTGATGGCTACCAGCATAGCTGGCTAGGTCAGCGATCAGCCTCATTATTGGTGGTTTCAACATGGCAAGATGGCAGGGTGGCAGGGCTCCTTGGCAGCAGTAACTGAAAATTTTCAGTCTCAGGTGTTGGCATTTATAGTCCTCAGGTTACTAGGGACTTGATGTGGTTGTCAAGGTGCTCCTCCTCAGCAGGCCTGGCCCTGCCAATTGCCTATTAGTTCTTGTGTGTTGCACCTTGTGCCTGGTGCCTGTGTGTTGCCCCTGATAGCCTGGATGTGCTGTGCCATGCCTGTGTCTGCTGCAAGAGTTAGGCTTGCACACTGCACATCATGCTGGAGGGTGGTGAGCCACGCCCAGTTGGGCTTTGAGAATTAAGTCCCTCTTTGGTTTTAATGGAGCCTTTAAAAAAAATGTGCTCCATACATTACTGCATTCACCAAACACTATCCACAGTAAGTAAAGCAGGAGAGGAGATAAGTAGTCCAATCTCAATCTCCTCCCTTCCAATTCTCGGCAGTGCTTCCCCTTGGCCAAATGCTAGAAAGGAAGCCCAGATGATAGCCTATGGAGGTCAGCCTCCCAGGGCACAGAGTAAACAAAGAAGGGTGGAGGGTGAGTCTGAGAGGAGAAGGAATTAGAGCCAGCAAAAGCATCACTTTTGTGAAGCAAACATAAAATGAGCAAAATGAGCTCTTTCCTCCAGGTGTCTTTATCAACTACTGATTTCTATATACTCAGGGGAAAGAAGTGAGCAGAAACATGCTGCTGGGAAAATCTGGAGCTAATATATTATCTGCTTTAAATAGACTTGTGACAGGCTTTGATGGTGATGACTCTTGGAAAGTAAAATTTATACATTGGATGTCCTAACTTTAATCAGGGGTATCCATGCTATATGAGTTCTAGTTCTATGATACTTCTGTGTTAAAATCCAGATGGGGCTAGTGTTTTCTTCTGATGGCTGGTCTGGCTTGTTGATGCTATGGAAGATAGAAAGATTGTCAGATGGTACATTACATGATCTGCTTTTGACAAGTGTGATCCTCTATTTCAATGTGTGTTATGACTACTGTTCCTAGAAACAAAGGAAGAAAAATTATTAAGCCATTAAAAAAACCTTCTGAATATTCATAACAATATGCCTGTGCATGATTATTTAGAAGAGGAAGTCACTATCAGATGAATAAGTTAAAACCATATCATTTTTCTTCCTTTAGCCTTATTCAGTCAGTTTTGAGGCAACTACTTACAGTTAATCTTCATTATTGCTAAATTATTTTTGCTTTGGAGTCTACCAGCACAAGCGTGTAGACTATGGGGAGCCGTCCACATCAAAATTAGCACTTGAACAAATAAAGTGCTTTAGTTGTTATATATTAATCATGGATTAATGGGGGATGGAAATACAATTGGCTCAGTAAGTGCTCAAATTTTTCTTAATCAGAAATGTGCTTGAGGAACACGTTTTAAGAGCAAAAGATCGATTAATAACAAACTTCCTAAATACAATGAAGAAAGACTATGCCTGCAGAGTTTGTTACCATTTTATGAGTTTATTATGATGACTTGGCCGAGAGACATTTCAGACATAATTTTTCAGATTCCCATTGGAGACATCTGCAATAGATCCAAATAATCTACATAATCAGAAAAATGCAATACACACTATATCTGGAAAATTTAATCAGATGTTTGATGTAGATGCAAGTAAGAATACTTATATATGGACAGAAAAAAATGAAGTGAAGATTTGTTGAGACTAACATACCAATTAAAAGGATGACATACTAATTATTTTGAACATATGTATATATTTAGCATTTATAGTTTTTTTTGGTACTGGGGATTGAACCCAGGGGCATTCTACCTCTGACCTATACCCCAGTCCTATTTCTTATTCTTTATTTTGTTTCATTTTTATTATTATTACTTTAATTGGTGCATTGTAATCATACAACTTGATGGGTTTCAGGGTGATAGAAGTATACATGCACACCACAGTCAATTAGCCCTCCCCCAACTCCCACACCCATTCCCTCCCCCTTCCCTCTTTTTCATGCTCAGCATATTAGTTGACATTGGTATATTTGCATATGTACATCCTGTGCATTAGGGTGTTTCCCTCTTCCCCCCTCCCATCCCCCTGAGTTAGTTCTCCTTCTTTCCTCACCTGAGGTTTTCTCCATCTTTGTCTGGAGTCCCTCCTATGCCCTCTTCTACCTACCTTATGCATATTAGGGAGAGCATCCGACTTTTCACTTTTTGTGACTGACTAATCTCACTAAACATAATGTTCTCTAATTCTACCCACTTTCCTGCAAATAACATAATTTTGTTCTTCTTAATGGCTGCATAAAATTCCATTGTGTACATATCCCATAGTTTTGTAATCCATTCATCTGTTGATGGGCATCTTGGCTGGTTCCATAGTTTGGCAATTGTGAATTGTGCAGCTGTAAACATAGATATGCATGCATTAGTCTGGTAATTTGGTTTCCATTCTTTTGGGGTAGATACCTAGAAGTGCTATTGCTGGGTCATAAGGTGGGTTCATTCCCAATCATCTAAGGATCCTCCACACTGTTTTCCAAAGTGGTTGCACTAATTTCCAATCCCAACAACAATGTATTAGATTTCCTACTTCCCTGCATCCTCGCCAGCATTTGTTATTGTTTGTGTTTTTAATGATTGCCATTCTAATTGGGGTTAGGTGAAATCTCAGGGTAGTTTTGATTTGCATCTCTCTGATTACTAATGATGCTGAACATTTTTTCATACACTTATTGGTCATTTGTATTTATTCTTTTGTGAAATGCCTATTTAGTTCACTTGCCCATATTTTGATTGGGTGGTTTGTGTTCTTCGTGGTGAGTTTCTTGAATTCTCTGTATATTCTAGACATTAGTCCTCTATCAGAGGAGTAGCTGGCAAAAATCTTCTCCTATTCTGTCTGCTCTCTATTGAGGTTTTTTGATAGTTTCTTTGCTGTGCAGAAGCTCTTCAGTTTAATGCAATCCCACATATTGGTTCTCTTTTTAACGTCTTGTGCCTTTGGGGTCTTGTTGAGGAAGTTTTTGCTGGTGCCTATGTGTATTGGACAGGGTTCTCCAGATTAACAGAATACACAGAATGAGTATATTTGAAAAAGGGATTTATCAGATGGGCTTACAGTTTGAAGCAACGTAGTCCCAGGTTCTGACTGCACGTGGAGAGTCAGAGGAACCAGTAGCTGGTCGAATGGTCTAAGAGCTGGAGTCTTAGGATCGGAGCAACCACTAATTCAGTCCCAGTCCAAGACATGAAAATCAGGAAGTTTCTTCGGAGAAACGATGGTGAAGTTTCAGTTCCAAGAGCAGGAGGCCAAGAAGATCAATGAGCTCTTCGGAGAAAGGCGAAGCCGGCGGCCGACGATCTCAGGCGAGAGCAGATGAGTTTTTCCTCGGAAAGAGTCGCACACACTCTACTCGGCTTCTCCCTCTTTTATCTAAGGCCGCACCTATCAGAATCCTGCTGCCTACATTCAGGGCAGGGCTTTCTCTTTAATCTGCTGTTACACACCCAAAATCACATAATCTTGGGTGTGTCATGATCAGGTCAAATTGACAACCTAGATTAACTACCACACTATGTGTTGAAGAGTTGGACCTATGCCCTCTTCAAGCAGCTGCAAGGTCTCTTGTCTAATTTCCAGGTCTTTGATCCATGTTGAATTGAGTCTTGTGCAGGGTGAGAAAGTGGGGTTTACTTCCATTTTTCTGGATGTGGCTAACCAGTTTTGCCAACACCATTTGTTGAAGAGGCTCTTTTTACCAGCGTATGTTTTTGGCTCTTTTGTCAAAAATCAATTGGCTATAAGTGTGTAGAATTATTTCTGAGTCTTCTATTCTGCTCCATTGGTCTGTGTGTCTGCTTTTGTGCCAATACCATGCTGTTTTTATTACTATGGCTTTGTAGTACAGTTTGAAGTCAGGTATTGTGATGCCTTCTGCGTGGTTCTTGTTGCTGAAAACTACTTTGGCTATTCTGGGTTTTTTGTTGTTCCAAATGAATTTAAGGACTGATTTTTCTATGTCTGTGAAGAGTGACCTTGGTAATTGAATGGGTATTGCATTGAATCTGTAGATCACTTTTGGAAGAATGGACATTTTGATGATATTTATTCTGCCTACCCAAGAGCATGGGAGGTCTTTCCTTCTTCTAAGATCTTCTTCAATTTATTTCTTCAATGTTTTATATGAATTTTTATATTGCCTTCAGGGTGTCCCAGAGATTTTAATATGTTGTGTCTCTGTTTTCGTTTGTTTCTAGGAATTTCTTAATTTCTCTCCTTATTTCTTCTCTGATCCATTCCTCATTCAGCAGTGTGGTGTTCAGTCTCCACGTGTTTATGAGGTTTTTCTGGGTCCTCTTATACTTGATTTCTAGTTTCATTCCATTATGGTCTGAAATAACACAGGAGATTATGTCACATCTTTTGAACTTGTTAAGTACTCACTTTGTGGCCTAGGATATGGTCTATTTTAAAGAAATTTCCGTGAGCAGCTGAAAAAAATGTGAATTCAGCTGTTTTGGGGTGGAATATTCTGTATGTGTCTACTAAGTTCATTTGGTTTATGGTGTTCCTTAGGTCTGAGGCATGTTTACTGACCTTTTGTCTTGAAGATCGATCTAGTGGTGTGAGAGGTACGTTGAAATCTCCCAATATTATTGTATTGGGATCTATGTGTGATTTAATGTCACAAAGAGTTTTTTTATGAAAGTGGTTGCACCTATGTTTGGGGCATAAATGTTGGCTATTGTTATATCCTCTTGCTGGATTATTCCTTTTACCAGTAAGTAATGACCTTCTTTGTTTCTTCAGATAAATTTAGGTTTGAAATGTAATAGGTGTGATATCATAATTGCTACTCCTGCTTATTTTCGAGTTCCGTTAGCATGGATTACCTTGCTCCATCCCTTCACCTTAGTCTGTGCATATTTTTACTTGTAAGGTTTGTTTCTTGCAGGCAGCATATAGATGGATTGTGATTTTTCCACCTTATGTCTTTTGATTGGGGAGTTGAGGCCATTTATATTCAGAGTGATTATTGAGAGATGGGTTTTCATTCCTAACATTTTGAGTTTTAATATCTGTTTGAGGTAGTGTTTGTTCTTTGCCTAGATGTTTGTTTGATGGAAATCACTGTTTCTCTGGTTCTGGCATTTCCTTATTATTTCTTCTTTGTAATTAATCTCTTTGAGTATTTTCTCTAGCGCTGGTTGAAAGACATAAAGTCTTTTAGCTTCTGTTTGTCATGGAAGGTTTTTACTTCACTGTCAAATTTGATAGATATCATTGCTGGGTAGATAAATCTTGGCTGGAAGTTGTTTTCTTCCAGAGTTTGGAATATGTCACTCCAGGCCCTCCTGGCTTTCATGATTTGGTTTGGAATGTCAGGAGTGATTCTTACTGGTTTGCCTCTGAATGTTACTTGGTCTTTTACTCTCACTGTCTTTAAGATTCTCTTCTTGGCCTCTCCAATAGTCAGTTTGACTATTATGTGTCATGGTGAACCTCTTCTCTGATCTTGTCTATTAGGGGTTGTCTATGTTTCCTGTACCTGTGTGTCGACCTCTTTTTCTATGTTTGGTAATTTTCTAATATTACTTCTCTGAATAGATTATTGATTCCTTTGGTTTCAGCTTCTATTACCTCTTCTATGCCTATTATTCTTAGGTTTACTATTTTAAGATTGGCTGAGATCTCTTCAATATTCAATTCATGCTGTCAAATTTTTTTTCCTAAATAATATACTATGCTTTCATTTTTGGAGAGGTCATCTTCTAAGAGTGAGATTCTGTTTTCTATGTGGTCTGTTCTATTGTTGATGGTCTGTATTGATGCCTTCATTTCAATTATTGCATCCTTCATTTCCTTCAGAGCTTTTTCTTGATTCCTGTTCAGGGTGTCAGATTATTTGTCTATTTGATCCTTCATTTTTTCAGGCTCTCTCTGAATTCTTTTTGGAAATCCTGTATCATTTCTACTATTAAAGTTCTGAATTGTCCTTCTGATAATCTTTGTACTTCTGTGTTGCTGGGTTCTGTTGTTGTGGGGTTGTGGGAGCTCATTGTTTCTTTGCTATTCTTCCTTTTCATGATTTCAGATTTCTTATGTTTATACCTTTGTTGCTTTTGGTAGCTCTCTCTCTCTCTCACTCTGTAGGTTTCCTATATCTAATCTTTCTCCCTTTATAGTTTCTTATTCTGGAGGTAGATAGTTGCTACTAGGTGAGCCTTAAAGGTGAATAGCCTTTACTTAATGGTTATTCTCACTTGCTCAGTATAATGTCCATTTGCAGGCCCAATTCTTGATCTCCTTCAGTGATTGGGACCCTTGCCTGGTGCCTCTCACTACCTGTGCAGGCGACCAGTGCCTCTATTGCCCCTCTCACTGCAAGCGTGGGTCTCTGAGTTCTCCACTTGATCTGTCCCTATGTCTCTCTCTGTCTACACCTATGGCAGGTGTCACTAGCAGGGAGCCCTAGGCTTGTGTCTCTCTTTGCCTACAGAAGCGGCAGATGTCACTTTGACCCGATTCTGTGCAAACACAGAACTCCACGTTTTCCACAGAAAGGGCTGGTTTGGTCCAATTTTTCCCCAGGTACCACAACTATATGTCCTGTGGTGATCCCCGGGAACTCTATAAGGGCACTGCGACCCGCGGGCTGCAAGTCTATCCCACCCAAATGTCGCCATGAACTGTCTGCTTATTCACATGTTTACCATGTCCCACAGCAAACCCTACTCCCACCTCCATTGGGGCAATCCGCACAGTCTCAGACCCCGCAAGTCCCTGTGGCTGTACTGGGTGGTCTCGTCCTGGGGCGGCTGGTTGACTTAGGGTCTCGTTGAGCGCTGCTCTCGATCTCTGGGGGTGGTTGGGCTCAGTTGCTACCGCAGGTTCTGGTCAGGCCTCCAGGCACAAGGGACTCTGCCGAGTGTGGATCAAACTGCTGCTTGTTTAAGTCTCTGATGCTCTGCAGTTGTGAGTTTTACAACAGGTCCCTGTTTTCTTTACTGGTGGCCTGCAGAAGCTGCAATGCTGGTAGCTGTCAGTGCAGTCTGACCAAGATGGCACTGCTGATGCTTCTGCTGATGCAGTAGTTTGGGTCTGTGTTGTGCGTGGAGCGAGTCGCTGTTTGCCTTTACTGCTGCTATTCTGCAGTTGCTGGATTCACAACAAGTCGCTGGCGTCTCCGTTGGTCTTGTGTGGAAGCCACAATGCTGGTAGCTGCCGGTAAGGTCTTGCCAAGATGGTGCCACTGCAGCCACTGTCGCTGCCGCCATTTGGTCTCTTGAGTGTGGAGCGAGCCGCTGCTTGCTTTCATCTCTGCTGACCTGCAGTTGAACTTACAACAGGTCTCTGGCTCCTCTGCTGGAGGCGTGTGGAAGCCGCAATGCTGGGAGCAACCGCCGCGTTCTGGCCAAGATGGCACCGCCACCGTTCCTTAGGTAAGGTGCTTGGAGCTTTTCACTTTCCTCTTTTTTGTCTTCTGGCTTTGATTCCATCGTGTTTCAAATTTTTTTTTTTGTTTAGTTCAAGGTTTTGTTGCTTTTCTTCTACTGTTGAGAAGTTGCTTTCGCGGCAATTGAGATCCAAGTCTCAGAGAGATCGTAACATGGTATCTCCCTTAGTCGCCATCTTGGAGACCCTATTTCAAAACAAAAAACTTATTCTTTATTTTGAAACGGAGTCTCACTAAGTTGTGGAGAGCTTCACTAAGTAGCTGAGGCTGGCCGTGAACCTACAATCCTCCCTTCTCAGCCTCCTAAGTACTGGGATTACAAGCATGCGCCACAATGCCTGGCACATTTATAGTTTTAAAGTTTACTTTCAAAATTATTGTTGAGGTGTTTATTCTCAAGTGTTATAGTTAACATGCGAATATATTTTATTATCAGTGTCTTTGTATATGTCATGATTCCTCATAATACTCTGACACCCTTGACTACAATAATAAATTTCAGGCATAGATCATGAATTATGGAACATGGAAAACACTTTAAAATATTGGAATAATTACATACATGTTTTGAATACAAGAGGTTGTCAGTTAAAGTTGAATGAGTTCATGAATTTATGATGTCCTATGTTTTGATTAAAAACAAAAGAAGGTGATACACATCATACATGAATTGCTTTTTCTTATAGAGACTTGCTAGCAGACTATTAATAACTGTACAGCATCTTCTTATAGTATAGTTACCCTTTGGAAAAATGAAAACTCAGAATTTTTGCTTTTTGTCAGTTAGAAATGTTTTAGCCTCTAAATAATGATAATAACACAAAACTTGGATTATCTCAGTTTGAACAAATGAAAGGATTATTTGCTTACAATAGTCATGGTCAATAATGTCAAAATGAAGACAGCTTCTCTTCTACTGCATTATGCCTGTAGGGTGGTATGCAGTCTCCAGTTCACAGGAGACCTACAATAGTGCTGGCCATCCTGTATGTGTTCAAGACTAAAGAATGTGAAAAAGTAGTACCAACTGCCTCCTCTACCCTTTACTCAGAGCACAAAAGTTTTCTCAGATACCTCTGCATCAAATTTTGCATGGTTTACAGTGATTATAATTGGGCAATGGTGTTATTTGGATATATTTTGCCTGAAGAGAGGCTTAAAAAATAATAAAATGTGGTATGATAATTTAAGGCAGGTGTGATTCACCTCCGGATTCTGGGTTTTTTGCACCGGACATTGTCAATTTCCTACTTGATATCCATTCCTCTCTCCATCTTCTCCATCCCTAACAGAACCCTGGACTGTTCATAAGTCCAATATTGGAGCCAAATCAACCAGGGTGATGTGATAGAAGAAACACTGGCTTAGATGTTAGGGTATCTGAATTCTGGTCCCAACCATTTCAATAGTTAACATAAAAAAATAAGTCTTCTTTGGATATGTTAATTAATCTATAAAATTGAAGAGGTTGGGAAAGGTAGTAGATTTCAAACTATGTTCTTTAGATCTGAAACTCTGCAGAAATATCTAGTGTTCCCCATGAAAATATAAGAAAGCAAGTGCTTAAGAAAAAGGTCCATGGCCCTTACTCTTAACAGGTGAAAGTGTAATTACTTTGGTTTACTTGTTGAGATTCCCCCAATGGCTCATTTGCCAAAAATGTACTATACTTTTAAAAATGACTTAAATATCAACGGACAAGATGCTTTTTTAGGTCTTTTTCATCTTTAATATGCCTAATAGGTTGTATTTCAATATAAAAAGTAGAAGATAAATGAAACTATGTATCTCTCACCAAGTCCAAAGACTTACGCTATTATGTGTTTAACACGAAAACATCCCAGAAAGCCATAGAACTGAATCCTACACCATTTGGATGTGAGTTCTTATCTTTAGAAACTTATTTTTAGAAATGTCAGTGGGTTCTGAGGGAAGACAATTCAAACTTTTGTAGTTTGATTGCAACGTAAGTTAAGACTCATTTCCATTTAGAGGAGCTAAAAAGCATCCAAGAGAATGAAGTACATGCCACAGAGGAGGATTAAAATGGTTAGATCGCACAAAGTTATAACCTTCTGCGACCTACCCATTTTAATGTGTGTGTGTGTGTGTGTGTGTATTAATGTGTATAGATAGGTTATATATATATTACAGATACATATATATATAGACAGAGAGACTACAAGTGGATAAGATTAGAATCCATAAAATTAGGATTAAAAACCATTTAATATGTATATATGATATATACTTATATATATTATATATATTAAAAGTACACACACACACACACATATATATATATATATATATATATATATATATATATAGACAGAGAGAGAGAGAGAGAGAGAGAGAGACTACAAGTGGATAAAATTAGAATCCATAAAATTAGGAAAAGAGCTAATAGAAAGAACATAGTTAATGTATAGAAATGAGGGAACTTAAGTTCAGAGCAAATAAATAGCTACTATGTGTTGATAAAAATTAAGTAGAAATGAATACCTTTAAACTTTGCAAATATTATAGAGATTATATATTTGAACTGTTTATAAGCTCATGATAAAACTATAGTATATGACAAAGGGAAGTTAGTGTTTTTGATGTCACCCTAAAAATAAGTGAATTCATATTATATGTTGTTGGACACCGGACCGTTTCACTAATAAAAATTGCTTGGCATTACTTATTCGAATAGGACCTCATGGTTAAGAAACAAGAATAATGCAAAGATGTATTTTCAAAATTGTTATGAATTCAAATATATTTATATCCCTCATTCTGGACAATTCTCCATGCCAACTAAGCACAGGTAAGCATCCAACAAATGTAAGATACAGTGCTCTCCTTTATGGATCCTTAGGTTCTAGTCAAAAAGTTAAAATATAGAAACGTAAGTAGAAGTGCACTTAGAGATACTGCCACACAACCCGAAACATTAGAATTACCTAATAGATTTTAGCTCTTACCAAATTCCCAGAGCAACCATAAAACAGAGGTGTTATTATTAGCTCTATCCCTATAGTACTGATGGATCTGCCTGAGTTGAGAAAGTAGCTGGGCCAGGATTACTCCACAGTATGTGGGGGCAGAGGGACTAGCCCTCTCTCTTCACTTACTGAGGTGTTTATTGCGATGGACCAGCTCAGCCGGAGAGCATTGAGACCGACGGGACAGGGGTCTCGGGAAGGTGGGCAAGGAGTCGGCGATGAGTGACAAACAGACACAACTCAAGGAGGTTGCATCTGAGTGTATTTTGCAAAGTTTCAGGCAAGGATTTTATACACAATGATTAGGGAAACAAAATACATCATCAACTGATTGTTGTTCATGCTT